>JAPYZJ010004937.1:0-12545 GCA_030522765.1 Ophioninae sp. B BG-2022a
ATCCATGATATCCCTTCCGTTTTGTCTAATGGTAGCGAGCTCTGCCATTAGGTTCGAACTGCGCGCTCCCGCGAGTTGTATCTTTTTGATAGCGGAGAGTAGGTCGGACATGTTTTGCGACGTTGCAATTTCTTTGCGTATCAGGAGCGGTTCGCCTATCTTCTGTGATTTCATTAGATAGAAAAAAAACTGTCGCTCCGATGGCCTGCAATATCCATATGCGAGGGTAGCGTGTTCTGTCCACAACTTGTAATTATCGCTGTTTTGTCCGGTGATGACGTTAGGAACAAGCCTGAGGGCGTCGATGGCTTTTTGTCCTTCTTCGGGCTCTATTATCCCCATCCTTCTGTATTCCCCTGGATAAAATCCGTTCGAGTTAGGTATTTGGGGTCTTCCTTGACGCGAACCCGAACAATGCACGTTTTTAAGCCATTCTGTTCGTACAGGTGTTCGGTCTGTTTGAGGCTGTTGTGTGTCTATCTGTATCCGTGTCATTGGGTTATGTGTCGTGAGTAGTCGCGTTTGTTCGGCAACGTTCTCGATGTGTTGCTGGGTCGGGTAATTTTGCTGCCGCAGGCTCGGTTCGCGTCTTTCCGGTATGGTAGGTGAAATGTGTGGTGGTATCAATTCATGATGGTTATTGTCGGCTCTGTCTAATTCCAGGCTGCGTCGAACAGCCTCCTGTATCATGGCTCTGAATTCCGGATCGTATTGACTTAGGATCGACGGAGATGGGTGTGTTGGCGCTGTCGGTAATTCGTGATTTTCCATTTCACGTACGGGCGGTCGGGATCTGTTGGCGTTATTATGGTGATGCTGCGGTGGTGTTCCCCGCAATAGTCGACGAACAGTCGACGGCCTATCTTCTGTCATGAGCGAGGTAGTGTCTAGGCGTAGAGCAAGTTCATCGAGCGCCGGGTCGTCCCCTCCGGTTGCTAACCCGGTGTCCGGAGGCAATCCCCTTCGCGTCATAACGGTCCCGATTGTCCGAACCGATGCTTCGTCTGAATTTTCTCTGTCGATGAGGCCGGCGGTTTGCGAAGGTGGTACACCGGCTTCCATATAGTTAGTCGCTAGCAGACGCCCTGCATTATCTTCTCCTAATACTTGTTCGTAGGTGGGCGGCGGTGGTAAAATTTGATACGGATCGTTAGGATCCGTTTGGTAAATTTCTGACTCAGTCAGCGCGGCCAGATATATTTTTACTGATATTGGGACTGGTCGGTGTCGGAAATGTAAATAATACGTCGACCGTTCGACGTCGAGCGTATTGAAACGGTCGCTGAGATCTCTCAACCTTTGAGTCGTAATCGGATCTGACGATGTCGATCTAATATTTTCCGCTTTTCGAATGATTGCGATCATTTGCTTCACGATTTCGCGAATCCTTTCTAGCGCGTCGGACCATGATGTTATCGAGCTCGGCATAGTGTCGCGTATGTTTGTTATTATTATTATTATTATTATTATTATTATTATTATTATTTCCTTCTTTTTATTTTTTTATTTAATATTTTATTCTTTGCCAAGAATAACGATCAAGAGAATACCCTGATAGAATGACTAAGCAATCCAACGCGTGGAACTCTCGTTACAACGGAGAGCAGGAGCAGTCCAATTATTGTTGTCATTGGGTGTCGGTGTAGCAAGTTAACGTTTTCCTCAAATGTGCGGGATTGTCCTCTTCCTTCTGGCTCTGCGGGGTGCTGCCTTTTTCCTGATGGATGTCGTCTTCTCAACTGCGCGCCAGGTGTTGTTTCGAGGTACTGGGTCTGCTTACTGAGATGCACTTTCACTGTCACTTCAGCAGACTTTCCACTTTACTATCAACACTCGGTAACCAGGTTGTGTGTTTTTTTTCAATCGCCTTCATATGTTATGCTTTTTCCAGTTCTGCGTGGGAAGAGGTTCGTCACGGAGATACATGTAGTGAGAAATTTTCTTTACAATGTCGCTAGCGTATACCCTGGTAGGATCGCCAAATTGTCATGCGACTATTTGGAAAACCTGGGTCACAATAGGATCGCCAGTGCCTGAGAGACCAGTCACCACTCTTGAAGGGTCACAAGGCTTGAAATATCACACTAAGTTAATGCAAAAACGATCTCTATTTGGTTACAAAGTCGCGAATGTACAAGATATAATTTATACCGTTGACTCGTCACGATTTTAGAAGCACCTTTCCGCCACTTGTCCAACTTCTCGACTGATTTGTTTGTCGCTTGTCTGACTCGTCCGTGCCTATCCGTGGAAGAATTTCTTCCTGATTCGTCGCTGTCAAGGGTTTCCCTCATTCGCGGGAAGCGCCTTAAGGGTCGCCGCCTTTCGCCAATGCTTGCGATCCATTGGTAGGGTCCCCAGTCCCTAATTACAGCAGCAGGAAGGGCGGTAGATTTCCAGGTATTGGACCCTAGGTCCCTAATTACAGCAATAAAAAGAACGATGGATTTTCGCTGGCCTCCGGCTCGAGAAACCTACAGTGAATCGCAGAGTGGTGTATTAGCGGGCTTTTCCGAAGGTTTTACTTTTATTGCACCGCCATTTACGACGAGAGCGACGAGATACTTGAAAGGTCCGCAGTCTTAAATAGAGGGCCCTAAACAGTCTTATTGCCACGGAGTTTTCCCGGACCCCGCAGTTGCAGACAATTGACGGCCTTACGATCCTGTCGCAAACCAGGGGTCTCATTGGGGAACGATGCCAGGATATACGCTAGCGGAGGCTGACGGTCACGACACATCGTTGCGACGCAACTAAATTTCTCTCCTCGTTTCTTTATTTCCGTAAAGTTATTATTTGGCGAAATATAAATATTTTTTTCATATTTGAATTCGACGTTGTCACAATGAAGATTTGTATAATTATTGAGGTGATTTAATGACGATAACAGTGAAAAAGAAATAGAAAAATTACAAAATAATGATTTTCGTTGCGTCGCAACGTTGCGAACTTTAACCTCATCGTTCGAGCTTATTCCCGATCAGTTTACTCATTTGGACTCGACGAGTTTTCCCTTGTTTGCTCGTGATTTGCACTCGACTGGTTTTTGCCTTGGAAGAACTGTCGCGAATTTCAATCGTGTGAAATTGTCTTTTGTTTTGAATTTGTAAGGAAATGAATTTGTGTTTGAAAGGTTTATCGTTGACTTCGATAGTGATCGTCGCTTTCTTTGATTCACAGAGACTGCGCGACGATTCCCGAGTTTTTTTATGATAGGGAGAAAGGACACGGCGGCGCGGACGCGCATGCGCGTGGTACGAGATGCAAGGTAAGGTGGCTGAAATACAAAACTTACGCAATACCACGGAAGGACTCATTGTTATACATGTATTATACTGGGTGTTTGGCGCATTGTTTGCTAAATTAAATTGGCCGAAAGGAGAGGTCATTTGTTATCTTTTTAGGCCCAATAACTCATTCCTTGTCGCACCGATTATATTATTTTTTATTTTTATTCAAAAAAAATCCAAAACTCCGGATTGAAGTATACATTTTGAAAAAAGTTATTTGACAACGAATGAGTTGAGCCCTAAGAGATCGCAAACTACCTCACCTTTCGGCCAATTCAATTTGGCAACCGATGCGCGAAACACATTGTATATTAAACCATCCATGGATGTTGTCCTTATTCTTATTATCATAATCAATTACAGTGCAACCTCGATTTAACAAATCGGAGGGGAACAAGAAAATATTCGTTATATCAAGTAATTCGTTGAACTGAGGTTTTGTTCAAGGGGATTACGAATTCAAGGGGATTACGAAGAATTTGTTAAATCGAGGAAGTCGTTATATTGAGGTTCGTTATAGAACCTAATATGTCATTATTATTATTATCGATATTAATAATAAATTTACAATTGACATTATCATTTGATTGTAATTTATTATCTTTTCTATACTTACTACAGTTAATTATCATTTTATTATTATTCAATTATATTGTTTATTAAATTGTTATGTTTAATATTATTATATCCTCATATTTGTGTATATATATATATATATATATATATATTTCCATTTAAATGACGTTCGTCTTTCAATATACCATTTTGTCAAAATAATAATAATTATTATTTAAAAAATTTTGTTAAAAAATAACTATAATATAGTATATATATTATAGTTATTTATTTATTTAATGCTTCAAACAATAATAATAATTAGTATTATTTTGAAAAAATGGTTTTTTGAAAGATGAACGCAATTTAAATGGAAATAATGAACTCTCAATCGATAGTTTTTCTGTCGCGGAGCTTCGTAAAAAAGTAGTGGAGATTTCGGTAACTACGTGAACCAGTAAATGTAGAAAATTGAATTTCTTCTTGTTTCGTATTTAAATTAGATTGGTGTAAAAAAGAAAAAGAATATAAAATTGGATCTCCACTCATTGGTTGTTTCCTGAATGCACCGCGAGTGGAGAGGCGATCGGGAATTGGGCTCCAGATTTATCGAAAGCGTCGACGAAGCACTTACCGGCCAAGTGCGTCCCGATGCTTGTGAATGGAACGGAGACAGGGAGAGGGAGAGGGAGAGGAAGAGAGAGAGAGAGAGAAAGTAGGAGATAGGAGGCAAAAAAGTGTGCCAAAGCTTGATGGAGAGCACAAAGAGAGCCCACGAGGAGAAGAAAAAAGGAAGGGCAGAAAAAATGCATTCAGCGTTGAAAATTGAATAAAAATGACAAAGGTGCTCGGTAAACGAGGATGCAAAAATTGCAGGCACCCCAAAACGAATGGGGGCAAAAAGCTTTTGAAACGAAAGTAAAGAACGCGAATAATATAATCATTCAGCAAGAGGAGTTTATTTCGTAGCTTCCTTTACGTTTTTACGTTATTACTTCTTCATTGAACTCGAGGTTTTCGGATAACGTGCACGATAATTAACGTAACGCAAACAATGACGATTGCCGATATAAATTTAACTCGCAGCAGATGGTCGTCCCAAATTTATATACAACCGAAATATTCAAAAGAAACAAGGTTATATTCAATGTCCTGAAAAGTAGATAATAATTTATTTTTTATAAAATCAAATATATGAAAGTATAAACAAAAGCTTAAGGTGCATAGATTATTAAAGTTTTTATCAATTTGATCGAGTCGAATTGTTTGAACAATTTTTTGTTTAATCAATTTAATCAATTAAAATTGTTCAATAAAATTTTTGTTTAATGAGTTGATCAATTTAAATAAATTATTACATTTTTTGTTCAATGAATTCGATCAATTAGAATTATTTAATACATTTTTTGTTTAATAAAGTTGACCGATTCGAATAGTTTGTTAAATTTTTCGATCAATTAGTTTGATAAATACGAATTGTTTAATAATTTTTTCGTTTATAAATTTGAGTAATTCGAATAATTTAATACATTTTTTGTTTAGTACATTTGATCAAGTAGATTAATTAATAATTTTTCGTTTAATAAATGTGATTATTTGGATAAACCGTTTATAGATCTTTTGCCGAATGTTAAGATACCGTCGTTGCGATTACTAAAACCAAGTTTTTAGTCAAGATTTTCAGGGGAAACAATAAACTATTTTCTTTATTGATTGATGGACTTATTAATATTTTGGACTTATCAAGGTTTTGTCAAATCAATTTCTAGAGGGAAATAACACAATTTTTTTTGTCCTCGATGCCCAATTCGATTTTAAGGACATCCAGCGAAAAAAAAATTCAACAAAAAGCACAAAACGATTTTGGCAGGCGCACCGACGATACATTGATCGTTCAGTTTTTTCGTAATAAAATTGCGAAGGTGAGCAGTTTGAGCTAATGTGGCGCGTTTTATAGAGATGGAGGTTTTACTGCCACGCGTCCAACTTAGAACATTGGAAAACTGGATTTCGATAAATTAGAGTTAATATGAATTGTGAAAAAATGAAAATTGCGTCTGAACCATATAGTTGAAACATTAGAAGCTAGGATTAAAGCCTCATCAAACATGTATTTTTCCAGAAAACATCGAGAAGGCCAGGAAAACTGGCATTTTTCCGAAACCGATAAAAACAACTTGAACAGATATGGAAAATAGCATATGAACTCTATTCGGACTTTCCTGTTTTATTAATTAACCAGTGGATCAATCAAAAACATCTGATTAGTTGGTCCAGTGATCTGGAACGATTATAACGCAATAACCCCAAATCCATCTATCCGGATTCCATCAGAAGTGCGATCTTGCGTGAATTATTAATTGAGGGTTCAATTTTGCGAAAAAACAAAATTTCATCCTTGGGAAATTGGAGTTTAAGAGGAGACAATACCCACGACGAAACTTCAAAGCAGCGTCGGCTCGCGTCGGTAAAACAAACTTAGCGCAAGCTTCGGCTATCTACCGCGAGGCAACATTGTCGCTAGCGTCCGGAAAGCCTCGATGGGCTTCGTTCATGAGTATGTATACGTACATACGTACACACATTGGAAATTTCGAGATGTGCAGCGCCCCGGCATTTGCCGGACCTACATGTCACAAATGGACGATATTTTCTCGAAATCGTAAACAAATAGGGGAAGTTCGTACAAAATGACATATACGGGTAAAACAACACACCAGCTGTTTTTTAAGTGGGGCGCTTTTATCGTTATTTTAGCACTCTTAGGGGGTGAAATTTTTGGGTGATCTATTCATTTGTGGCTTTTAGATATGTAAAGCCCCATACGGACAAAATGACACAGATATGCTATGGACAAAACGACATATGGATATTCAGTGACGAAAAAGGGTCCTACCATAAATCCACCCAAAACGATGTAAGGACAGGTTACAAAGAATCTATTTTATTCTGATAGTGATGAAATATCTTATGAAACCCAGACTTAAAATGAAATTGATGATTTTGCGTGCATTTATTGTAATGATCTCTTTTTGCACTGGACACCTGGAGAAAACTGGCTACGTTGCATGAATTATTTTCTTTGGGCTGAAGCAGAGTGTGCAGATTTGCACGAAATAACAAAAAGTTGATTTGTGCCAAATTTCTACATTATGGTATATATTACTAAAATATGCCATTTTGTCCGTATAGTATGGGCAAAATGGTTTTTCACCGACCTCTATTCAAGACCACTTTTTTTCTTAATTGTGTGTTTTAATTGTTGATTTTGCATGTTCATTATATCGTTAAATCATTAATGTTTGTGCTTATAGAATTCCACGGTTCTGGATGTAAAAATAAATAAATTGTGGAAGAAATAAAAGACAGTATGTCGTTTTGTACGTACTTCCCCTACCTACAAATTGTAGGTTCCAACGGATCTCGTAAAATATGTGACAGAATCAAATGGTTGAGGTTCCAAAAGGTGTGTTTTTAATATGGCTACGCGGCTCTTCTCCCCTCCAAGTCGTGATATTAACCAAACTTTTGATTTTCCAGCATTTCCATCACGACGCTCGCGTGGTAATAAAAACTGTACTTTTTTCCGATTTGCGATTTTTGTGGGGAAGACAGCCGTTCGTCTATCAATTTCACGTTGGCTGGCCAAATTTCGTGAAATTCTGATGAGCCGTGTCAGAAATGAAACGGCTCATCAAACGGCTATCATACAACGAGGCGGGGGGGGAGGGAGTGTACTGGAGCATACGGGGGCCCCTCTGAAAACGTTTCGACCATTTCCTGGAGTCACGTGGTAGTTCCAAGTGTACTTAAGCAATACTTGGAAAGAATGGCGACAAAGAGTGGCGAGACGAAGGCAGCAAAGGACGAAAGGAACGAAGCGAGCGGAATGGTATTAGAATAATATCAAAGCGTTGAAAATGAATGATATTCGAGGAATAAATACTACCTCGCGTTTGGCTCAACTTTCATAGCACGGGATCGCGGACGTAAACCAATTTATTTGGCGATCTTACAAAGAGAGATAAAAAGAGCGAAAGAGAGACAGGAGAAGTGGAAAAATCATCCGAATCGTTCACAGTACCACTTCACGGTTGTGGGAAGCGACCCAAAACGCGTTCGCGCAGCGCCAAAGGGATACGAATAACCGTGCAGTCAGACCGGCGCCAGGCTTCCCCGACGCTTTTCCCCGCTCTTCTCCTTTCTCGACGGATCTCCCAGGGTTCAGCGATCAATTCTAAAGGAAACTGTGCACTAAAACACATAAAAACGTGAATTGTACGAACGAGGAAGGAAAATAGGGACACAAGGGAGAGGAGTGGAGCGTTTCGAATTTGTTCCAGAATATAAACCCCTCGCCTCTATTCACTCGGGAAAAGTACGGGTCAACTTTCTAGCCGTGCATACGAATATGAAGGCAAATGGGAAAAAAAAAAACCCTTCCGGCATCGACGAAATGAATTTTCCCACCCTTTGCATTTTTTCACCTATGTTGGTCCTCAGTAAGGGATGAAGAATGATTTTCATACCCGTATACCTGATCATTTTTGTTGATCCATCATTTACAGGCAAGGCCGATTGAATTTTGAAAAAAAAAAGATTTTCTCTCCGATTTAGTTCGATTCTGAATCGTTCAACATTGAGAAGAGACCCCACTGTGGCAGTCAGAAAAATAAGCTTTCTTTATGAATTTTTAAAATTAACTTGAGCGATGTTTTTTTATTCGATTTAAGATATGTTATTCCACATACATTAAAGTAGATTTAAGTAAATTTGTATTGGCAAAAAAACAATAGTTGAAGTACAATCAATCAAAGAGTGAACGCCGACCAGAAATTCACCTGCTTCTGATGGGATTGAAATCTCTGGTTTGATTCGTCCGTGTTAAAATAAAAGTTGCCCTGTATCCGCTATTGTTATGCGTAGCTATTCACGATATTATTTTTTCCAAACATGGCCGCGTTTCAAAATAAAAAGTATTAGTTTCGCCATCAAGTATTATTTCACATTTAAATAGTATTTCCATTGAAGATAATTAAAAAAAAATAAGATTTCCAAAAAACGGCTATGCTCAACGATAGCTATTATATTTACAAGAAATTCCATGAAGAATGTTACATATCCATTATTGGTCGAGTTTAGTTTTCCCACAAGGTCGAAAAAAAGGTTTCGAGGAAAACGCTCTACGTCATTATGTTTTTTAAATTGGTTTTTGTTTTGATGATTATTGCAACACGATAACAAGAAAAGCTTAATTAAGTCTTTGACAATGTGGATTTCGAAAGAAACTTGGTTGTTTTAATTTCAATTATTCCAATGGCCAGTATTTTTGCCAAGATATGAAATCGCAGGCCGGAAGTGTCTCATGAGGACTGCGGCTAGCCGAGAATTGGGATATTTGTTTTGAGCAGTCTTCCGGAGGAGAAGAATCCAAAAAACAACTAAACGTATTCGGACGATTTGATCTCTACTGATAATACGAGACATTTTTGTGCATTCTTATGGAGCTCAGGTATACACGGTCTTTGATAAAAATCAGTTGAGCCCAAGGAGCCATAAATGTGATCTTTCTTGTAATTTGTATCATTAACCCGTGGTTTTCGTGTCAGGACGATTAAACCGTTCCATTGCCTTCTTATTGTATCCACGATTGATCGTTTTATTTATGAAAATATATTAAACAAAAATAAAGAAGTGAAGCGAATCAATCGTCCATTAAGAATAATCATAATTATTCTTAATGGACGATTGATTCGCTTCACTTTTTTATTTTCGTTTAATAATTCCTTATTAATTATCAATAATTATTGATAATTAATAAGGAATTAATTAATTGAGCATATAATGGATCTATATCTATAGAAAACAATGTGTGTATGTATGGTCCTTATAGACTCGGAAACGCCTGGACCGATTCCGATGCAAGTACCAGGCGATCTTCAGAATGGCCTGGCGGGTGATCCTGTAAAGGTTGGTAGCGATCGGATCAATGTATTATTATATTTTTTCAGTGGCAGTTTTGCTATCGATATGTTATTGTTTTTAAAACACAATTTGTGTTGCCACATGCGTTGCACATTTTCATGTGATTAATGTAATTAATCTATCCATCTTCTATTTGTGAGTGACAATCTTCACCCGCTAGAGAAAAAAGCGTAAGAAAATGAAATCGAGAGATTGAAGTTTGCAACGTTGCGACGCAACGAAAATCATTTTTTTTTATTTCTAAATTTTTTTCACTGAAATCGTAAGTATAATACCTCAATAATTATACAAATCTTTATTGTGATAATCTAGAATTCAAATCTGAAAAAAAAATATTTCGCCTAATAATCGATCTAAGGAAATAAAAAATGAGAAAATAAATTTCATTGCGTCGCAACTATGCGAACTTCAAGTCCATGAATCGCGATGGTTTTATTCCTAGAGTTATTGTTCTAAATGTATTGTTTCATTATGTTTATCGTATTTACGATTTGAAAATGAAATCATCATTCTTTCATGAAGAATTTTAAAAAACATTCAATTTATGTCAATGTACGCCTAGGGATGCGGGCGGGTTTGCTAATAATTAATAAAACCAATCTTGTGAAGGACCGGTAAACGCGAGGGCATCTATAAAGTCGAGATAAACATATAAACAATAATCATGTAATAATACTGTAGAGGAGCAATCCTATAACAATATTTCACTTCTGCCATCGCGTCAACCTGGCACATCGTCACTGGAATATTTATTTCGAATCGCACCCCTTCTCATTCAGTTAGGTTGAATCCATTTTTCACTCTGATCTCTGTCGTTCTACGTCAGGCTCCCTGGAGTCTCGTAATTCCCAACAAAATGATTTTTCTTACTTTTCTCGGCTGAGCAGCGTCTGTAAGCGATAGAAAACAATTCGCGAATGCTTCCGTCTGGACATTGAAACCTCCCTTAATGTTCAGCCTACGTGTATTCCTAGAGGCTGTTTTTTTTTTCCTTTTCAGGCTCGAGGATTATTTCACCATCTGTTTTGGTATGGTGGTTGGTGATATATGGGTGAGAAGGTAACAGCAAAGATCGGTGGATGATGGATAAATGGAAATTAATGATGTTTTTGGACCTGGGTGAACTTGGCACCCGAGTAGGGCCGATTTTTATTTTTTTCAATCGATTTTGTTTGTAGTAGCTCAGAAAAAAATTAGACCCCTTAAGAAACGCGGCATGAAACCGCAGCTTAATGAAATTATTTAAGATGCAGAAGTTTTTATTGGTCAACTTCGATAATGGCATCATATCGACATCTCTTATAGTTTTCACGGGAAGTCCACTTGAAAAATCGCAAAAAAAGATGCGAAGGGGTATGTCTGGAAAAATTTGGAAAAATCGATGGTCCAACTTCGAAATTCTGCCAAAAATAAAAAAATCATCGAAACTTGATAATTCAACGGGCACTTTGAAGAGAAAGTCATAACGAAGAGATTGAGCACACAGTGGAGTGCCAAATCCTAAAGGAAAGTAAATTGCTGATGATTTAGTGAAAACACTTTTTTTCCCCAAAAATCCAAAAAAGCTTTGGATTTTTAATATTTTTTTCATTGATCCATTTCGATGTAATTTTGACCCTGAAGCACGAATCCACCATTCATTCCTTCTAAAAACCAGAATTTCCGTGGAAAAATCGTAAAAAACTTCTAAAAACACGATTTTTTTTGCTGTGTCCAATGCTTTAGACGAAATTTCGGTGATATTCGTAATCAGCTGAAAATGTTTGATCCGATATACTCTCAAAACTATTTCAGAATCGAAAAAAGATCGTTCAACCCTCTTACTTGGGATACCTTCTTCTTTTTCCGAAAGCGAACCAGTTTTCACCACCCATCTCCCAGAAATTTGCAATTTTCACGCTATTATACACGCCACGATTCTAAGCCATTATTTAAGTCCGAAAAAAAGCTTTTCCAAACTCACCAATTGAATCTCCATAGTATAGAAGAAGCTCACTCTACGACCTTTTAAAATCTCGTGATTTTTGAGATTCCGAAAAAGTGGCCGGGGAAATCGAAATTTCTTTTTTCCGTTTTAAAAGTATTAAAAGGGTCTATTTAATCGTACATTTTCCCCTGATTACGAATATGCTCGAGTTTTTGCCGAAAGTACAAAATTAGACTGGGAAAATGCAAAAAACTTTTCTAGAATATTTTTTTGACATTTTTCCCTAGAAATGGAGAGTTCAGGGCGAATTAAATTGTGGATTTGTCTTCAAGGTATGAAAATGCGTCGACATGGACCTGTGATATGACACTAAACGTCTAAATATAATCATTATTTCACATTTGGCGATTTATTTTTATTATTGTGAAAATAAGTGGCCCTGACAAAGGCCGTTGCGCATTGTGCTTTGTGAAATACGCAAGGAGAATCGCACTATTACATTCGAGTGCACACATCGATAGTTCGTTTTCCGTCCGCGCTCAAGGGGCGCGCTTGATTGGCCGCCTCTAAAAATTAATAATAATTCAGGATTTCATCTGGGAACCATACATGCTTATATCAATCGACTCAGAATTTCACCCCCAATCCCACATTTCACGGAAGACGTTCCGTCGTGGGACACCCTGTATATACAGTCAAACCTGGATAAGCGAGAGTTCAAGGGAGCACAATCTCATTCTCGCTTATAGAGGTTTCTCACTAACCCGAGTTTCTCGCTAATGCAGGTA
>JAPYZJ010004938.1:0-12825 GCA_030522765.1 Ophioninae sp. B BG-2022a
GTTTATATTGATTTGTTTATGATAAGTTTAATTGTAGTTTGTAAAAACCCAAATGGTTGTCAAGTTCATTAAGACTGATTCGAAATACATATATTGATTAAAAAAAAGCTTTTATTTTCCTTTTTCATAGTATGTATACCTAAATATACACAAAACTTTATTGTTTAGATGTCAAAGAAACCCCAGGGCTGCTTAAAATTGACAAACGATGCAATTAAACGTTATGTCAAAGAAGCCCCACTAGCGGAGTTACTTTGACACCAAATATATAATTTTTTTTAGGTACATAGCAAGGGTCCTTTGGCCCTCTGTTGATATTAAACTTGTAGCTAAAAGATCAATTGTTCTGATTAGATTCATTAACCTTGATTTCAGGACATAAAAAAACAGATAACACGCAAAAACTTTCCAAACTGTGTCAAAGTAGCCCCGGTTTACGGTATCCACCGAAATTCGTCACCAAATTCCACGACGTGAAAAAAATAAGTTGAACCGTCGAATGAGATCCTGTTGACGATAAATTATGAATCTCTTGATCTCAAGTTGAACAATGTTGATCGTATGAGCAAATCGTACATTCAAATTTGCCAGGAACGAATCGGTGAAAACCGAACTGGCAATAGTGGAGGGCTCGGCGAGGTGGTCGAGTTGGAGAGGAACGATGAAATTGCCCAACAAAATTCGCTTCCAATAACTACCTGTGGTCTGCCACTGTCAATGTTTATGAGATTTTGCGGTCTCCCAGGAATAATTTAAAAAGTTCGAGCGTTGCTTCCTCGCACTCTCTAGCGTGTGCTACCCTCCGAACTCCCCAACGCTAGAAATCCCTCCAAGCCTTCTTCCGCCCTCCTCTCGTGCTGCTCTACGCCTCCCCTCGTCCCTTTGCCGCTCTTGGCATTCCCGCGAGTCCCGCCTTTACTGCCGAGTTATAATATAATCGCGTGCGCGTCCTGGTGTGAAGCTGGATGTGCATACGCGGGCGGCTCTTGCCGCTTGTACAAGTGGAGAACGATTTTGACATGGGGTCTTTCACGTGAAACTGACTATGCTCTGGATCACTTTTTTTCTTCGGTAAACTTCGCCATTTTTTGACGAGTCACCTTATTGTGTAATAAACTTCTCCATTATTTTACTTTCGCTTCGAGAAATAATTAATAATAATAATTTTCCAAAAATAATATCGTATGTAACAGTTAGTTCTGATCAAAATTAATAATATATATTTTACTAATTAATCTTGTGGGGAATAAAAGCATTTGTACGGATTGACAATATTTATTTGCAATATTTTCTTGTGATTGTTTCGTACACCATAATTCCGTTATTGAAAACGAAATTTCAATGAGAGTTACCCGGATAACAGCGACTCGCAAAAAGTGCATTTTCAGGATAGGAAGATCAATCTACTTACGTATAAAGTTTAGCTTCTTCTTCAGGAAGATTGTTCTGAAAATGCACTTTTTTCAGGTCGCTATTTTTTTTTAGAGCTCTTTGAGTATTTTGATTTTCTATAATAGAATTTTTCCGTACGATAAAAGTATGGACAAATCGTAGAGTCTTCGAGAGGAATATCGTGAAGTTGAAGAGAGAATACGAGCCAGTAGTGCGGTGTGAAGTAATTGCGGATGTATATCGAGGGAGAACGTTTTATAAGAATTGGAAGGGAAGGATGAAAGTAGTACAGTAAAGAAATGTTATCTGCCCGAAGCGATAGCTGATATACAGGGGATTATCATAAGTATCCCTATTTCCTTGCCCAAGCAGTCGACTCGTAATCGTTCGTCATTAAACTCATATTTGTGAATGTAATGAGATTCTGTATCTAGGGAGTGAAACTTTTCGAGCGAAAATCCTACATCGTACGTACTGCAGTCTATGTCTTTTGATTTTATTTTACAATCCTGAATTCGATTGTTTCAATGTTCACATCCTATTTTTTAATACTTATGAATCTATGTAGAAGGAAGTTCTCCGTTGTTTGATATCTAAAGTTTTCAAATAATCAACAAAAATCTAGTCAAAAAAGCGAAAGGTTATTTAAATTATCTGATAGTGATAAAGGCAATGAAGTTTAAAACCAAAATAAATAATCGAGAATCATAACTTCTTCATAAAAATGTGTGAAAGATTAAATCAGTTTAATTTAAGTTTTCCAAACTTCGAAATTGTAATCAAAATGTGTAAATTGTAATCGAAATTTATAAATTGTAATCAAAACGTGTAAACTGTAATCGAAATTTATAAATTGTAATTCAAATTTAAAAATTGTAATCGAAATTTATAAATTGTAATCGAAATTTATAAATTGTAATCCAAATTTATAAATTGTAATCCAAATTTATAAATTGTAATCCAAATTTATAAATTTAAATCCAAATTAAAAAATTATAATCGAAATTGCTAAAGTGTAATCTAAATTAAGAGTAGTACATATCGAGCTCCCAGTGGTATTTTTTATCTGACAGCTTTTGTAAATTTGTTTCCATGAAAAACCGAGAAAATCCCATATTAAGAGGTCTCGAGAATTCGTCACGTTGTTATCGATGTTTATTTGAACACGTTCCATCGGCGAGACCCCTCTGTCTAATTCATGCACAATGGATGCAGTTTTTAGGCTCTCGAACACAAAATGTATCACTGGAACAGTATTTTACATCCGAAGGTGGACAAACGAGTGCTCTCAAAAGTCACTCACTTCGGTAGAATAATTATTCCTTCCAGAACTAGAATTTTCAGCTACTGCTAGATTGCTTCAGTATCGATGCGTCCATTGACCCTGTTTAGAGTTTATCCTCATCCTGTCCATCCACGACTCACGAAATGTCCAAACAGAAAATTCTTTCGTTTCTATAAAGATAAAACCGGTTATGCTCGATTAAACGTGTACGTCCCGTCTCGTGTATACAGGGAGAACTCGGTTTTCTAACACGTCCACTTTTATTCTCATTCACACCACCCTCTCCCTATCCCCTCCCAACACAGTCAAATTCGACAAAATAATCTAATTTAGCTGTGAATTGTATAAAATGTACAAAAATACCAATTAATAAATTATATATGCAAATAAACCCAAACAAACAAAAAGTTAACGAGAACGTAACACTTGAAATCTGAATATTATTTTTAATTTTTGTATTGTTAATTCTTCAACATCGATAATAATTGATATTGAATATAAAGTGTAAAATTATACTTGTTATTTATATATTTTTATAATAGAACATCGAACTGCATTTTTTTTTAAATCATAGAATATCAAGGTGTATACATACTTTTTTCTACAAATTATCAATGTTTAAAAAATGCACAACAATAAATAATTAAAAAAGAAAATATGAGGAATTATACAGATAATATGTTTTAAAAAATTATATATATTATATTCGACATATATTATGACATAAAATTATGTTTTATTTTTTATACATTTGTTTATGTTTATATTCACATAGTATATTATATTTATAGGATATTTTTAGATGTCTCGGTGCACTTTTAACCAAAAAGCTAACAGGCTTCAGTACGAGTATTCTTCAACCCAAACAAACTCACCAACCAGTGCTCCCCCAAATGGTAGGAAATCGAGGTTCGACTGTATCCACCTATGTAACGGAGCCACACTCCATAGCTACAGCCCACTATTGTATCTATGAATCTAAAGAGTTATTAATATTATTCACCGCATAGATACGTAAGTTAGCGTAGGCTTTTAGGGTTTCTATAGATTGATAGTCCATCCACCATGATGAGAAGACGGTGACAGACCTCTCTCACGTTTCTCCAAGACGAGGAACGTCTCGTAACATCGTCTTATTTCTAAGATGCTGTATCTTCACTTCGGACAAAAGTTCAGTGTTCAAATACTCGATCTAATGGATATTCTCGTTATCGTCCTTGTACGTGTATTCTGAAAGGTTGAAATTTACTTGACGTCGTTGCACCACAATGAGCAATCAAGCAACCGACAATCCGTTGACTTTTCCATTTCTCATTCAAAGAGACATCAAACAATAGCTCTAATTATTTCAATGTGAAAAATAGGATTTGGTAATGTTCCTCGTCACTTCTTTTTTTCTCCCCGAACTAGAGACTGCATGAAAATCCGTCAAGTATCGTCTCGGTGAGCACGTATAGAGGGGAATTCCGAAGTCATTTGCGCAACCACTCGAAGCACAAGCGATTAACGAATATACAGTCATTATTATTATTACGTGTGCTGTGCTCAATTATAATTTACGACACGCTGATTTCGATGTCATTCAACAGCTCCCAATCATCAACAGCCCAAGTGCTAGAAACATTTTATTCGAGGTTAAACAATTTATTCGGTGAGACAGTCTGGATTTTCGAGTGGTGGTTTTCGACAATTTTCAATAGCTACCTGGTTGATAGAATTGAAATTCTTGTTAGGACTCTACCATGAGTAGATTTTCTGTCATTTTCAAGTTTTCGTTACGAATCCCTGAAAAACCGTTTATGATATTTGAATTTGAGTGCAGTTGAAACTTTCGTGATTCGCTTTCGCTTAAACGATTATAATTTATGTCAAACTCGGTTTTACATAACTCTGAAAAATAACGAATTAGGAAAAAACCGTGAAAACTGTCAAACGAATAATCGTTTTTTGAAACGTCGATGTTATACGTGGAAGCAGATATTGGCGTCAAATAACTCATACGTTCAATCACAGAGAATTGAATAATGTAACGTTTTAAAGGACCAGTGAAAACTGAAAAAAAAGATTGTTGCATTCGAACGATACAAATTTCAACGTCAAACCCTCAATGAGACGAATTCTTTGTAATAATGAGAAGTTTTCTTTTTTTGTTTCCGAAGTAGAAATTACGAGTAAAAGTTTGTTTCGACTTCAATGCTCAGAGTTCTCAGTGCACAGTTTTTAATGATAAAAAAATCCGCAGGCGAGTCGAAACTTCGTTGCGAGTCGTTGTCATACATCCTAGCCCTTCGAAATACCTGCAAGGCTTAAAACTCGTTGTCATTTCGAAGCAACTTTGCCCGCAACGAAAAGCTTCCAGCATGGCACGCTGCTGGAAGTAGCAGCTCTTGATACAAACGGCCCAGTAGCATGTTCCTTGTCCATACAGATTAGATGAAATCTGGAGTGGCAGAGCATGAATTATGAAACGCTTCGAGAGCATATAGCTCTTGCTCACTTAACACAGTTTATACAAAGAGGAAAACGAAAGAGAAAAGAAAGAGAGAGCACTCGAGAAGAAAAATAAAACAGTTTTTGTTCCATAGTGATGGACTTTCAGTGATGGAAGGGGAAAAGAGAAGACTCCTGACTATCTTTGCCAGAAAAACTTCGAACGAAGATTCTGACGGAAGAATTACCTTGAACTTTCATTCTTCCCTCCCCTTAAACGTTTTATATCGATTCCTGAAGCTTGAAGTTGCAAAAGTGTCAATCTCTAAAACTCAAAGCATTTCTGTATCTTACAACTCATGACTGGGCAAGATACCTAAAAGAATGTGTTTTTCTTTGGGTCAATAACTCCATTTATTGGTGGAGACAAATATCAGTACAAGATTTTTATCGTTCTTCTCTGAGCAAGAGTATTTTTCGATCATTGTTAAAAAAAATATAGAAAGATATTTGAAAACTTCTTGTAATAGAAAAATTATTCTAAAAAAAATGGTAGGTTTAAAAAAGTAAGGAAAAGGGAAGATCAAATACGAAATTATAGGCAAATTATTTTTACCTTTCGTTAGAACGTCTGAAACATTTCTCACTTAATCAACGTCTCTTACTTTCTTCTAACAAAAACTTAAAAAAATTCCTCAGAAATTATGAGTTTTCGAAAACTTTCCCACAATTTTGATAGATGCAAAATTCTTCTACAACTATATAGAACAATATCCTAACTTCTACATTACCGTATCAACGAAAAGTTTTTCCTCCATACCTACTCCATCCACAACCGTCGTAAAAAAAATTCCAAAAAAAAATCAATTTGTGTTTCATTTACATAAAGTCGACATACAAAGACGACAACATTTCTAACTCTTCGTCCAAAAGTTACAAGGAATTGGGACCAATGACCATTGTGGCATATTTATCAAATATCAGGTCATTGACCACTGTTTTTTTTTTCTTTTTCTCATTTGGTGATATTAACAGTTGCGAGTAATCAGCATTTTAGGCGATTCGATGGGCAATTACTGGCAATCCTTTCGATAACTCTTTCGGTATTTGGGAGCTCCTGCGACGAGGTATACGTACTGAGTTGTCGTGGGCATTGCAGGGGAATAAGCCACGGTGACAGTGAGTGCGTTCAGCCGAGCAACCAGAGACGATAAACGGAACAAGTAACATGGCATCACATGTTCACGCGCAAGAATTATCGTCGCAATTACGAGGGACGTCGACGCTCTGTGTGCTCTGTGTGCGGAAGATCTAGCTCGTCAGTGATCGCGTGGGGCTATCCACACACAGACACACACAAACCCAAACACACACCCATACAGCTGTCCTTCGATATTTGTCTCGCTTAACAACGTGTGCCTTGTGAGCTCTTGATCTCGACCACTCCTCCCAATCTATCACTCCGTTCGTATCCTCTCGACGATACTCCCCCTCCCGCCCTTTCACCCTCGCAATCCAAAGTCCACCCCCTGACGTATTAGTTTTATAAGCCGCTTATTGATCGACGTTTACCTGGGATGTTCTCCAATCTTCATAGTTTTTCGTCATCAATTACTTCGTCGTCAATTACGCCTGATTTTCACTGATTTTGTAACCGAAGATTTACGCGAAATCAGACCTCGTGACTGAAATCGTTATACAAACGATAGGTATATAGACCTTTGGCTGGAATAAATAAATTGATGAAGGGAAATATCGTGTACGAAGGCACTTTGGACTGAAACTCGGTCCGGTCGAATACAGGGGTACTGGTGGAAGCATGCTCATATTGATGTATATTGTAGTTTGGCTAATGGGTTATCGCATGGATAGTAAAGAAAATGGCAAAAATTTTTGCGATTTTTTGTCTGGGTATCGAGTAAGAACTTTAGCTTAAATTAACCGAATTTAAGGTTATATAATCATAATTATTACAGGTGAGTTATGAGGTTTGTATTTTTGTTAAATGTATGCAAAATGAATTTATTCATAGTCACTTTTGCATAAAAATGTTTCGTTTCAAACGAGCAAGGTTTGCAGTGCATAGAATGAGTGAAAATTTGTTTTGGTTTAATAGGGGGGTGAAATGAATAAAATTCGGCGAATTCGTTAAAAAAAATTTGGACTTCGAAAAAAGGGGATACCTGTATGTTTAAGGGGTCCAATATTTTTCAACGTATTCGCGACTATGCTATTATCAGCGATGACTGGCAGTGAATTTCACGTTGTGTCTGAGTTGACTCATTCACGATGCTGAATTTGCTTCACGTATATGGCATGCATCCATCAGGTGGTAAGTCTCCTATTGTACGAAACTTTCGAAATGATTACCGTTTCGTGGGTGTGCACAATCGTGATTTCTGGTGGCAAGAAACTCATTACACTCGAGTCTCCAGCTTTCTTTTCTTTAGCCTTATTATATGCGTTTGCGAGGAAGGAACATTCACCCCTCGTGCCACAATGATTGCCACTGGGAGGAGTCCGACTTGTATCGAAATATATATAATTTTATAAACGACGAGTGTCCAACGACTGATGAGTCGACGCACGCTGTACCACATATTTATCATCCGTCAAACCTTTTCGACTATTTGAACGATGTTTAAGGGCATTTAGAAAATCGCTATAACCTCACACTTTCAAAATCAGTTTTCTCTTCGACGGTTAAGATTTCAATGAAAAATCGAGCATCAGACTCTGTAGAATTCATAGAGACAGGGATTGATGGTTTTATTTTACGATAAAAATATTTTATCCTTCAGAACTCACGTGAAATCACGTGTACCGGCTATGAAAAAATAGCAAAAATAACAATTATAAAAACCAAAACTGAGGTGGATCTGTCCTTTTCAAAACGCTGGTTGATAAATTGGATTACGATTCTTTTCCCCACGAGACATTCAATTTTCTTTCGGATAGAAAAATTCCAGGGTGTCTAATTCTTTTGGCCAAGGCTGTATATAACTATGAAAAACATTTTTTTTTTAAAGATTCATAAACGTAGATTAGTAAGAAATATTGAAAAAAATTAAGATTGGCTTATTCATATGTATTTTTTTATTTAAAGATTTCCTTAGAGTTATCCTGGTTGCCCTGAGTTCGCAATGAGGTACGGGAAGTCTCGATGACGACACCGTTAGGTGATGCGGTTAAAAAGGCTCGACCGTGCATTCCTGGCCTTTACAAATTTATTTGCCGAATCAACGGCGTAGAGTTTAATGGTTGACAATTGAGGTCCGATAGCAATCTGTGAAGCTCATTGTCGCGCTTGCCATCGTATCCCAATGAAAGTGGCACCGATGCAATCAAGAGACGGCATTTGGGTAGTCTTTTATCATTGCTTGTGTACATTCTTCGTTCATACGCTCATCGTTTCTTGCCGGCTAAATGTAACCACTATTGTATTCGAGATTAAATAATTCAAAGAGTCTTGTAGCCGCCTGTTTTATTCTCTCTCCGTTTTTCTCGCAACTCTTTATCGATTAAAATTATTTTTGTGATAAAAAAATACACAACTATCGTTAAATGAAAGAAAGAAACACTTTTTTGCATTTGAGTAAATAAAAATATATTTCAACCAGTTTTATAAATATTCCATGGAATTTGTAGTTCTGAACCTGTTGATTAAATTAGTATATTTTCTCCCTTAATTCCTACATAAATTCCTGTTTTCCTTCTCAATTTTGATTTTTTTTAAATTCCTTTGTAAATTCCAATATCCTTCATTTTTTCCCGAAATTTCTGCATTGTTTCAATATGAGATTTCAAATGCACGTAAGCTGAATTATTTGCAAAAATGTATTAATTTCTGGAACTTAATGATTCCAAATTTATCGGCGAAATTCCTATATCCGTTTTTTTTTGTTCCTCAATTTGTGTATTCTTTCAATATCGAATTTCAAATGGATTTAAACTTTAGTATTAAAAAATGTATATATGTATTACTGTTTTCAATTTTATGTCATTGAATCGATGAATATTAATAAATATCGTTTATGAAGTGTAGCTTTTGTATCATCAGCATGTTTTATCGACACTTTCAACATCGAAGCGCAACTGGAACATTGCACGTCCATGCGAAGTGGGCTGATCGAATTGTTGGACTGTTGCCGAATGGAACGGTGAATTTATCACGCCTCAGCACAAAAGGGGTTACGGCGCAAATTTAGCGTAATATATTTCGCTGCAGAGAAATCGCTTGAAGAATTAATAGATATATCTTTGAGAGCAGAGCTTCATCCGGAAATTCCTATATTTAAACTAACGAGTATGCCCGCGAAAATACTGAATTTCGGCACGTTCGTGCAAACCGTGAGAAAAACTATAAAACGCGTATTTTTGCTTGCTTAAATCTGGGCATGAAATATGAAATGATACGAATTACGTCATATTTTCACATCGTTGAAACATAGGTCATTGGATCCGTTTAGCAATGCTCACATGATTGCAGCCATTCGAAAGAGTAATCAACTGCGACATGTATAATGAAACCTCTGCGAACGCTATTATTTCCTAACGTCGATATATACGGAGCAAATCTAGGTCAATTTGGTGCTGCTCTATTGGACATACAATGAACCCAATAATTGGGACGTTACTCATTTTTCACAAAAATTGCCATATTTTCGACAGCTCACCCTAGAAAACCATAATAGAAAAAAGAACTAAAGGGCTGATCGACGCATATTTTGTTACCTGTAAAAATTGAGGTCCAAATAATATTACTTGAACGAAAAAACCGAGTAAAATCAACAGTTTTCGTCACTTTGAGGTTATGCTCGAAAAACTGTATTTTTTTTTTAATTTTTAAAAGCACTCTTTTCGTTTTCTGAATTTTTTTATTTACGAATTTTAAAATATAATGAAAATCACTGCATTCCATTTTTACCAAATATTCTCCGGTTGTTTTAAAATATTTTTTTTTATTATTTCATTCCACTATTTATTTATTGACTATTTTATTTTGTGCACTGTTCTCTTTCGCATACCCTCGAATAAAAAATATGAGAGAGGCTTTGCGGATTTATTTTGTTTCTACGTAGGTGCCCTATTTTACGTAGAAATAAAAATATAAACATCCGAGACTCGATCGTTTATTTCTATGACGTTTTTCGTCAATAAAAAATATGGAAAATCAATTCCATCCGGGGCTTCTGTAGAATTTTCAATTTTTCTCCCGGCGATGATAACTCGGTAAATAAAGTCCCATGGAGCTCTCTAAAAATAAATGCGAAGTGTAAAAAATGCTTTTTAAAACTGCTGAAGCGGATTTTCCAAACAAACGTTTCCTGCTGTAACATCCGGAAGGGATTGGAACAGAATTTTTATTTATTCCCCTCTTTTTGCTTGCACGTAGCACAGGTTGGGGTAAAAGCAAAGTGTTATGGGATTTCGATCATTGATGGTGTGGGCAGTCGTCGCAAAGTTCGAGAATGCGATTACTGTCCGTAAATAAGCACTCCAGGGGAGAAGAGAAAAGCTATGAAAAGGTGGATGAAAACAATAGCTGAATAGTCGATAAAAATAGTAAAAAAACATTACAATGCATAAAAAAAATAAAGCCATGTTGCCTCGGATCTCCATTATTTCCCACGGTTTTATTGAAAGTAAAATGTTGTTATATCCTTCTGGTTATTCCTGGCAAAGTTAACGCAGAGCAGATAATTCATTCAGTGGGTGGTGAAAGCTAAAGGCCTTACAGATTGGTAAAGCCAATTTTTAACTTTGAGGTGCTGAAGTATTTCTATTTTTTCCAACGTCGAACTCGCTTTATACTTTTCTCGAAGCTTATAATATTTTTTAAAAATATCGATCCATTGTCGTGTTACGAGATCAAAAACAAAATCTCACTTAAAAATATTATTCGACATTTCTTCACCAATGAAGCATTGTCTTTGAAATAATATGAAACTAATTATTTCTAATTAATGTTAACAGCACTAGTATTGATTATTATTAATACTAGTACTGGCAACATTGGCCATACAGCTAGTGCAAAAAATTCAGTACCAACGAAGTTAGTGCTAATTAGTATTGATACCACTAATCATGGTAGCTTAGTACCAATTGGCACTTTTTCATAACTTCAGTTACCAAATGGGACTGGCTAATAGGATCAACCACGTCTGCTGCAACACATCGCTAATCCGGCACTGCTCAATCGTCGAGATTACCCGTTTCGCAAAACTACTGAAATTGAAACGCAGCGATCGACTTCCCGTTTGACATTTGGTCTTTCTTTCGAAAAGACGGAATGTCATTTAGGACTGAGTCGATTCAGCGAGCGGGAGTTAATGAAAAAGTTTGAGTTTGGAGCAACGTGTATCTTGGGCGGATCATCGAGATCGGTTGAGGCAAAGTCAAAAGGGGAATAGTAAGAAGAGGGATGGAAGCCTAAAATTTATTCGTGTACGAAGGTAATGCAAGTCCCGTGGCGTGTTACGCGTGGTTGGGTGAGTCACGGTGTAAAATTCAGTCGCAAACCGAGTGACTGAACGAGATCGAGGTGGGGCACCTCGTCATAAAGGAAGCGTCAGTCCATAAATTGACCTCTTACCCCGAGCCCTACCCCGAGCTCCCGACTGGAGCCAGCCCAGCGTTATGTGCCAATTTCGAGGGTGCCAGCAGGAAACTACCACCCTCGACAAAACTTACTGAATTCATTATAGAACGAACAAAGGCAAGGAGGGCAAACGGGATGGTTGGAGGAAACGAGCGAGCGAGAGAAAAACTAAAGCCCAAGGCGGTATACTTTTATAACCGCCGCCTGAGTAGCACCATCTCTCCTTTCCGAGCCTACGGGGACTAGAATCTTTGCTTCTTTGATAAGCTCATAACCGCTATTTCTCCTTCTCTACTTTCACCGACATCCTTCAAATAAAAGGCTTTTTCTGTTGAATGCTGAGTCGAGACGAGCATTTTGTCGATCAACGTTAACCTAAGATATCCTTGAGTGACCATATTTCTGGTACAATTTCCCTTTGAATTAAAAAGATACGAACGTAAGATCACTCATTGGTTGTTTTGTACCAAACTTGACATTGTGATCTGGTCCAAGTGGAAAAATTAGGAATCCATCACTCGATCATCAAATATATTTTCGGTATAATGGTCACCCAGGAAATATCTTCGATTACCGTAAACCGGGGCTACTTTGACTTTGCGGGTTACTTTGACACATTTTGGGGCTACTTTGACATATGCATAGTTTGGAGTTTATAGGCCGTGTTTTGTTATTGTTAGTTTTAGAAAAATGTTTTTTCTTTGTTCTAAGCTCGATTTAATCAATATTGAACTTTCAGATCTAATCAAAATGGTGCGAAACTATAAAAAGAAATTAGGAGGACGAGCGTACAAGAACTATACAGAAAATGATCTCGCAAAGGCTGTCGCAGAAGTAGTTAGAGCTGGAAGAATGTCACAAAAAGCAGCAGTAGAATACTTTAAAGTGGGCAGACTACCATCTTCAATAGAATCCACCAACAAAATATATTTTGTTGTAAGTGCCATTAATTGTGATAAAAGTGCCAAAAGTTAAGCTAATTCGTGTCAAATGCGAATCATATTGCTATTATTGTTAATGAGAGAAGAGTTTATATTGATTTGTTTATGATAAGTTTAATTGTAGTTTGTAAAAACCCAAATGGTTGTCAAGTTCATTAAGACTGATTCGAAATACA
>JAPYZJ010004939.1:0-22866 GCA_030522765.1 Ophioninae sp. B BG-2022a
CCAACTTTGAAATTCTGCCAAAAATCGAAAAATCATCGGATTTTAATGATTAAAAAAGCATTTTGAAGAGAAAATCATAACGAAGAGATTGAGCACAGGATGGAGTGCCAAATCCTAAAGGAAAAAAAGTTATCGATGATTTAGTGAAAAAACTTATTTTCCCCAAAAATCCAAAAAAATTTTTAATTTTTAATATTTTTTTAATTGGTCCATTTCGATGTAATTTGATCCCCTGAGCACGAATATACCATTAATTTTCCCCAAAACTCAAAATTACCATGAAAAAATTGTAAAAATCTTCTAAAAACATGAATTTTTTGTTTTTTTTTTTAATTCTAAAATAGTTTTGAGGGTCTGTCTGATCGAAATTTTTCGCTGATTACGAATATGCGCGAGTTTTTGCCGAAAGTACAAAATCAGACTGAGGAAATGCAAAAAAACGTACCTAGAATACGTTTTTTGACACCCCATATATAAATAAGGAAAGAAAAAATAGAGACCTTTGCAAAAATGGGGCTGTGAAAAGTATTAAGGTTTCCATCTATAGTCATTCCATAAATAAATTTATATATATATATATATCTCAATAGAGGAACCGGATTATCGTTAAGCTCTCTACTTCTTATTGGCCCGCGCTGTCATAACGTTCCATTCTTGGTGGACACAGAACAGATGGTATGTTTATAAATTTCTCTCTCTCTCTCTTTCCTCCGATTCTCCTTTTTCATTCTCTTTCCCAACATCACGGAAAAACAGGTCCTTCGACTAACGTTATATAAACATTATGTACATCCACTGTAAAATATCATCGTACTTTGTGAATTGAGATCAAGCCCCCATCGTGGATCAAGTTTGCTTTCTCGTATAGTTTGATATCGCGCAGAGCGCCACGGCATTGCCATTGTCAGGACGATACCATCAAATCCCAGGATAATAAAACGCTTGGAAATTCTTTTCACGCGGACACGAAGGGGAGAGACACTGCGAAAATCCAGAAGCTCCGAAAGATACGGAATGATAAGTGACAAATCGATAAATGGCCATTGTCTAGATATATATATATCGAAGACCTGAAACAAAATGGTATTCCAAATGACCAAGTTGCATCATTTGTAATGCTATTTTAATCGAATTACTCGTCCATTTTGGTATTCCAAATAATCATCTTGAATCATTCGAAGTATCATTTTAATAAACGATTGTCGAGGGAAAACACTAAGTGTAAACAAAAAGAGACCTAATGGATTGGATCACTTCGACATGAAGCCTCTAAACCGTAAATTACCAAAACCAAAATTCGATCCCGAATGTCAACGCTTTGGTGTCCGATGAGTTATTGAGAATCGAAAATAAAGAGAATGTGTCTCTCGTGTGCTAATCAGAGTCGCACACACTCCCTCGAGATAATTGGGCGGAGGGATTTGTGAAATTTTCATGCACTTCACGATTGGGCGTCGTCCCCGCGCCGAAGTGTCTCACGATACAACACCAACTTGTAATTACTCGTCGCACAATCACGAAACTCATCTACTCCGGCTTTTTTCTTTTTATTTCTCGCGTCATGAATATTTATTCACTCATTAACGCTTCCCCTCCCATTTCTCACGTTGCACGGGATCTTATTACGCGTGGCGTTTTTTTTACTTATTTTGCCGTTCACCTTAGTTTCCCTTTTTAAGGAAATTTGATACACGAGAAAATTTTTAATGGCTTGGCTCGGCTTGGCTAGGGCTTGACTAGGGCTTGGCTCGGCTTGGCTGGGCTTGGATGGGGCTTGGCTGGGCTTGGATGAGGCTTGGCTCGGCTTGGCTAGGTTTTAGCTAGGCTTGGCTCGGCTTGGCTAGGGCTTGGCTCGGCTTGGCCCGGCTTGGTTCGGCTCGGCTCGACTCAGCCTTTATCTACGAGCTCCAGAATTCATTCTACCGGATTCTATTTGCCTTTCCGATCATTTCAATATCTCCGGTCCAAAAAAACGTGAATATTATTCCGCTACATATCGACAAATATTTTTTTACGGATACCCGATTCTGCGAATAAATACGAATACTGCGGAGCGACCAAAAACGAAAAAAAAAAAAAACAGAAACAGCCCGTGATTCCAGTTCCAAAAATACCTGCGATGTTTCCAAACCGGAATCAAATCGATCAATCTTTCACGAAAGGTAAAGTGATAAGGGTTGACAGACTGGATGGGAAGGAGGTTATAAAAATTCCAAATCAGGACAGTCCTCAGCCCAAATGATTGATAGGACATTTCGTCAGAGTTTTAAGCTTTCTTTCATAATCATTTGCGATTTATTATTCCAGATAATATTCGATTATTGTAAAAAATGGAAAACTAATATTTTAAGCGTTAATTCTTTGTCTCCCTAGAATAAATCAAGGATAAACAAATAGGACCATAAATAAATAAATAAATGCATCAAAATCACCAGCCCGTGCCATTTACAACGAACAAATCTTCACTACGATAAGCCTGTAACACCCTCATGAAAAAAAAAATGTGAAAAACCGTCACGTGAACCGTGTCGTTATCGTGTCCAGCTGGAAAACCGTGGCGAGTGATTTTCGCGTGCAAGCTGCGCGTAATAAAATATAAACATGGAGAACGCTCATATATCTATATGTTTACATATATACAGTCTCGTTCAAAAGTATTGGCTACCCTGAAGTCTCCTATTCGGATAAAAAATCAAATATCTCAGCGATAAAAGATCGTAATTTTTTTGTACCCATAATGTTATTTTGAAACTGCCGGTTTTTCAAAATTCCGTACCGGCTACAAAAAAAATCGGAGATCAATAATAAAAAAACCAAAATCAAGCTGGATTTGTCTTCTTCAAAAAGCTTCTGGGTAATTTGGTAAAAATTTTTTTTTCGCTGAGATATTGGATTTTTTGTTCTCCGATGCGTCACTATAAAAACGCCCGGTTTTCAAAATGCCACAGCAGCCACAAAAAAAATCCTAAAAATAAAAATAAAAAACCAAAATGAAGCTAAATTTGTCTTCTTTGAAACTACGTTTGGTAAATCGGTGCTGGATTTTTTTTCACCGAGATATTCGATTTTTAGTCAAAATGGAAAACCTACAGGGTGTCCAAAAAACTTTTTAGCAGGACTGTACATATATATGCTTATATTTATCAGTGTTACAAGAGGAGGAAAATGATCATCATGTCGCATGCAAACGCGACGAGGTTTTATTTCATCGCTACAAATGTGCTGCATTATTAACCGCGTAGTCGAAATGCCTCGGTGGCATATAAATATCAAAATGCATGTATGCGTTTGTCCGACGCCTCGAGTGACGATGAAAACGCGAGCATGAGGGAAAAAAGCTTCCCGCGCGTCCTCCAGGCGCGCATTGTCGCCGTGCAAACCCCGACAGGGCGAAAGAGAGGAAGGGCTAGATTATCTGCCACTATGACGTTCATCATCCCCACACAGTCTATCGTGAACCTGTTTTGCCCCGACTTTGTCCGGGTATTTTCCAAAATCGCGGTCTATCTCGATTATCGCACCGCGTTATATATAGCCCCGGCTCGTTGCATGAATTTTTCTCGACGCCAACGTTCACCCTTTTATCCAATTTTTCCACGTCCTCTCTGACGTTCATTCCCTTTCAATACTTATTCGTTCGTCTATATAGATCATCTATACAAGGTGTACCGGTTTGCCAAAATTTTCAACGTTTTTTTTTTACTCTGGGAAAAAATATTTTATTTTAGAAATAAAGTTCTTCAAAAACGTTTTTTAAACGAATTTTTTTGGGGACATAAAAACTTTCGAGGAATATTTGATGGAAATATTTTTTTGGAATTTTTGAAAACTCAAATTCAGAAGAATAATAGAGAAACTATTTTTAAAAATATTATTAGCAAGGAATATTTCGAAAAATACATATTACAGATTTTAAGTAAAAAATTAATGAAGATTAAATGAAAATTGTAAAATGTTGAATGAAAAATAATGAATACCACTTTTTTATTCTTAAAAATATGAAGCTTTTATTTACGATATTTTCAAAAAATTAATCCTTTCTGGATTAAGTGGTAGCCATTCGAATATAACACCCTGTATACTCGCACGCATTCTCGGGCTTATGCATGCAAGCGCTTGTGGCCATGCAAACATGCATTGATAATTGTTAACTCTCATTAATATTACATGCTACATTCGCAAGCGATTTCCACCCCGTACCTGAGAGTACATCGAGTACGATAGTGCGAAAGCTGTATCAATGTTTGCATATAAAAGAAAAAAAAAACTCGTATGAATCCATCAAATATATTATTTTAATAAGAATATTTTATTTATTCGACATTTCTAATGCTCGAGCGTGTTGAAAGTAAAATAAGATTTTTTAACAAAAAAAAAAAGAGTCAAAAGCGAAATCTAAAACTGTACTAAAAATCGAATAAAAAATAAATTCAAATGAAACTATACGGCAAATTGAAAATTAACGCCTTTCTAATATTTCAAAAATGTATCTTTCCACTTAACATTTAACTTAAATTAATTTTACTAAATAATTCCAATAAAATTTGTAAATAAATTTAAATAAACTTCAACTCAATTTAAAATAAAATTGAACAAGGAATTGATTATTTTTGGGGTTGAAGTACGCGCCCTGGTGGTGGGAAAACGTGGTCGTGCGTCGATGAAAGTTAGCTAGGTAAAGCGAGGCCGAACAACCGGAAACGCTTAGCGATGGATTATGCATGCCCTCGGTTTCCGTCATACGGTTGCTTCGTAGATCGTTGACCGTGTCGGGTAACACCTTCCGCGTGGCCTCGATCGTCGACCACAGGTGGATCTAAAAAGTCTACCCAGTGCTTGACAGCCCCTGCTATTTCCAGGCAACGTTCCAAAGTTTTCAATGAAAATAAACTGTGCCTATAGGGTTATGGGGTTATCGTAATAAAAAAAATGATAAGGGAAACATCAGCAAAAAATTTTTAAAGTCAAACAATATTAAATCTTATTAATTCGAAATCCCTCGCAGCTTTAATTTTATTCTGGTTACTAATTTTTTCCAAACAATTTTTTATGGTTTAAAAATACTCTTAAAAAATAGAAAAGGACCGCCCGAAAATTAAAAAAATATTTAGAAAAATTGATAAAAATTTAGAGGGTATTTTAGAAATGTTTACATTGCAATTAATAATATATGGGACAATATTAATTGGTTATTAAAAATTTTTTAATTACTCAGTCTAAATATTAATTCATAGACAAAAATATTAACCATTATTTATTTGTTGCATTAAAATTGCTGATATGTCTCTAGCTCTCAAATTTTTCGTTTCGAATTTCAGTACTTTTTCTCTCTCGTTTTCATCGTTTCTCACTGCAATTTTTTCCTTCATTATACTCTCCTTCTTTTCCTCCCTAATTACATTCACTTTCCGTCATTTCTCCCCCCCCCCCCCTTAAACTTCTCTCGCCAACCCTTTGTCCTCCAGCTCGCAGTCACTACCTAAATATTTAGAAGCTTTTATCCCCTCAGAAGTCTCCCCTACAGCAAAAAATACACTCAGTGAAGACGTAAGGAGGGAAGAAAATTTCACCCCCACCCCTCATCCCTTAACTCCCCATTCTAGTGATGAATAAAAATTCTCTGTGGAATACTGTACTCGACTACTTTTCTAACCCATATGATGGGCAAAAGTAAATAAAAAAAATTATAATAACAAAAAGGAGTCAAAAATAAAATCTAAAAAAAGGATTACGAGGCAAAAGCAAGGTGGAACAAATCGAGGAGATCCATATCTATATATATATTTGTTATTACGTACGTAGTAGATGGAGCAAAAGGTTCAAAGAGCTCATGGAAAATTGAACCTATCCCTCGTGGTTTTCCTGTCGTCGAACCTTTTTTTTTTGTGCAATATCAAATTTAAAAAAAAATCAGAAAACGAAAAAAGCTTTCATCATACGTCACGCACACACTAACACTTATATTTATATACGTATATAAAAGTATGTGTCTGTCTGTGTAGATGAGATATGATCAAAGCCTTTTTCGTTTTCTGATTTTTTAGGGTTGATATATATGTATACGAATATACAGTCTTGCTCAAAAGTTTTCTATTTCTCTGCGAAAAAATATTACAAAATTCCTTGAAAAATTGAAACCAAAGCTAAAGATATCCTTTTTATAGATCTTACCAGTAAACGTTGATATTCATATTTTCCAAAAATCCAGCGGTCGAATTTGCAAAGTGTAAAAAATCGAGGCAAATCATAATTTTCAGAATAACGTAGCGGCTACAAAAAAAATCGTAAAAATATAAATGAAGGAGCAAAGTGAAGCTGGGTTTGTGCTCTTTGAAATGAACCTTGGTAAATTGAGTTAGGGTTGTTTTTGGCCAAGATATTCAATTTTTTGTTCGGACCGGAAAATCTCAAAGTGTCTAATACTTTTGAGCAATCCTGTATATACATATAGACGTGAAGTATATTCGGGATTAACGGTCTTTCGATCCGCTCACAGAGTGTGCCCGGTACGACCAATCCCCGAAGCGAAAAACTTCCCTCGATATACCCCCCCCCCCTTCCCTCACCCTGTGATAATCCCATAAAGGCCGCACTCCATCACTTCGCAATAATTGACAGCGCTCGAATTTTTATTCCCCGCAAGCGTTCTACTAAGTCATTCTGCGTTAGAATAAAGTCTGCGATACACGATATTTTTTTTTATCGTTTCTTTATACCCTGCAATGATCTCGGACGAGAAAATGAATAACAGAACTTATTGATTCCATAATCGCTAATTTTTCATGCAAAAACATAAATAGAAAATATTTTTTAACATTTTTTATCATTTTTATTTATTAACAATAAAGAATTAATTACGAATTAATAATGACGGATGAAGAATATTTAGAAAATGTATTAACCGAGTAATTTTACAAAATAAAATTGTTTATTTAATTCGATTCTATATAAAATTAAATAAATTAAATTAAATTTTATATTGTAAAGTTTTTGTTTACTCTGAATTTAATTTTCAGGAACAAAATTGACATACGATTAACGATATTTTTCAATACGTGAATTCCGAAAATTAAAAACTAATTTTTTTAATTGTTTAGGCTTGTTTGGGTCAATTTTTTTCGAATTGTAGTGAAAACTCTGTTCCGTGCAACTACCCAATGAAAATAACCATTTTTCGTGTTTCAAGCTTGTCCGGACATTTTATTAAAAAAAATTCCTTGGTTTTTCCTGGCAGATTTTATTTTTCCTGGATCGGTGATCCTAAGCTGAAGATGTCGAGAGCATTGGACTCGCTCGAGATGCTTTTAAGGTGGCTCCATTATGGCGAACGCGTCAGCCGGTAAAGCAAGAATTTCAGAGCGATGCCTTTTGCGAAAAAATGCTCTCCGAGAGTGGACGATGCGCCCGGAAAACTTTGAGGAAATATGAAAATCTGACGCAAAGTACCCTTTGTCTTGTCCTTCGAGTTTTTTTTTACGACTATCCCTTCCATATATCGCTCTATTTTTAAGTGGGTCTTCATCAAAGTCCTCCAACGAATTCGTATGAGCGAAAAAATAATTTTTATAAAAAATATAACGCTGAAAAAAATTATTTGAGAAAAGTGATAAATTATTGTTAATAAAAATAATTCATAAAAAGTACGATGCACAATAATTAATCAGATATTAAATACAATACTTCATTATGTTTATTAATGAAAAAATATCGTTCTTTATATATTTATTAATTACATAAAAAATATATTATATATTATTAAATATAATATATTATTTATACATATATATTTTTGTGCAAAATATTATTATACGCATTCTTCGGGAGTTCTCGTTTGGGGCGAGGTCGTGGCTATTAAAAAGCAGTTCTTTTCTTCATCTAAGGAACAAAATGACCGCTCGCACGTACAGAACACTCCGTATACGGAATCGTCCACGCGGGAGTCATTAAAATATCTTGGCCATTGTCTCAATGCTGAAGTCCCCAAAGAGCTTTCTGAAACGCTGACCGGTTTCCGGAAGAGCGGGCGTTTTATGTTCCAGCGACAATGCGGGATTTTCTTTTTTTTTTTTCATCTTCAAGGTAGCTTATTCTCATTCCGTCTGTCTCTCTCGGCCTCCACCCCTTTTTCACTTGCATGGTGCTCTTGGGGGACCCTGGACCTGAAGCACGAAGTAAATACCTCCCCCTGCCTCCAACCCCTCTCGTTTTCATATTATTATATTTTATCTCCTTAATATTATTCATTGACGAAATATAATAATAATAACAATAATATATTTGTTAGTAATTGTTTATTCAATATATTTATTATTTAATATATAATATATAATAATATATTTTAATATAGAATATATTATTATATATAATATATTTATTATTTAATATTTAATATATTGTATATATTAAATATATTGTTATTATAATTATAATATATATCATGCATCATAATATATTTCATATATTATAATTATAAAATATTAAAATTGAAAATGACAAAAAAATACATAAATATTTACACTTTCGATGTAAATGTTCATTTCCAAAATTTTCGGAATCGGCGTTAATCTTCACGTGTCTGGATTTGTCCAATTTCGAACCATGATTGAAAGTGAGCGGAAGTTGGTCTAGCAACGCACATACTTCATGCGAGAAACGCGATTCCAAATTGCTCGACTTTCCGATTTGTTTGCCTCGACGCCGTTCGCAAACGCGGGAACGATAATTGAAAGTCTGACACAATCTGGGTCGTCTCTCTTTCATTCTCGGCGTGTTCGATCTTCCGATGATCGATCTCTCACGGAGCACTCCGTCTTTGCAAATAATCCAGCGATTTAACGCGAAAACCAATTTCTCCTCTTTCAGATGCGTACAAGAGGGAAGAGCGAGAGAGAGAAAGAGAGGGAGGGCGAGGCAGATCAATGGCAAGTTCGTATCTAGGTTCAGGCCAGTTTTTTTTATTTTGGTATTTCTCGCGACTTTTTTGGGTGACATTGGCCTGAGGTTTGGAAAATTAAATTTGCAAATATTGTCCCGAATTTTGGCGAATCAATTTAGGGGAATATGGGCCCAACTATTGGCTAGGCTCATTGGCTAATATTGGCCCACGTATTGGCAAATAAATTCGGACAATATTGGCAAATCTACTAGTCAAATGTTGGAAAATCTACTTCGTGAATATTGGCCCAATTATTCCCAAATCTACTTCCCCAATATTGGCGAAATTATTGAAAAATCTACTTCCCCAATATTGGCCCAATTATTGAAAAATCTACTTCGCCAATATTGGCCCAATTATTGGCAAATCTACTTTGCCAATATTGGCCTAATTATTGGCAAATCTACTTCCCCAATATTGGCCAGCCCTGCCACTCTCTTTTCCCATATATATATTTGCATAAATAAACCGATCTCTTCCTCCCCATGTTCATACAAGCGAGCATTCTCATTAAGGGGGTTGTATTAAAGTCCGGCGAATGGAAGGGGGATGAGTCATTACACCCAAGCTGAAACCCCGGGATGCTGTGATGATGCCCCTCGCATCTATCATGTCTTCTTCGTCCTCGTCGTTGTCGTCCCGGTGGGGAAACGATGGAGGATTGTCGCAGGGAAAATCGACCAGTATGCCCAATGAATACGAAATTGTTAACCCTACGGCAGTTTGCCTTACTGTTTCTTCCTTAACCACCCTCAAACCCCACTTTCATCAGGGTTCGCTGTATCCTTTTTCCCTTCCCTGAGGCAATTTTTGTCTCACTCCCTCCAATTAATCAATATAAATATTTATATCTGTATATATATATATATATGCAAAAGCATCATTTTGGAGACATTCCCCTTTGAGGACAGTCCCTGAAGCAATGATACGTCCTGATACTCAAGTTAATATACAATCCAATATTTAATCCATATAGCAAATAAAATATTAGTAAAACTTAAATAAACATAATAAAAATAGTTAAATAATTAAAAAAAATTATTTATAATTATTTTATTAAAAAACTAGCGTTCCTTAAATTTTTCAGAATTTTTGTGATTTTTTAACACCCATATAGAGTGCATACGAGACGAAATAAGTTTTTAAGTAGTCGCGGCAGACTTTGGTCAGACAACGTCAAAATGCACTTTTTTTATCCCTAGCCATCCAAATAAATTTAAAAAAAGAATAATTTACTAATATTGTAATTTATGAATATTTCTGGACTATTTTGTAACAATTTTATTATTTAATTAAACTAATTACGAAATTTTTTACGAAAAATTGCCAAAAAAAATTGCAAAATTAGTAAATAATTTTTTTTACAGAAAGCTCAGTAGTCAAAGTTACGACACACCATCACTGAATGCCCCAATGATTTTGAGGTGCTTTCGGTCGTCTCCTTGTCAACATCAGGGGATCCTGGGTAAGCTCCAGTCGGAAACATATGCAAGAACTTAGGCTTCGACCTCTCCGAACCCGGGAACAGCGTAAAGCTGCCCGAATTTATTAAACTTCATACGTTCGAGACTGTGGAGAATACAGATTATGGGGGTTGCATCGTATCCGAACGAGCTCAAGGGATCTCGCAGATAATAGGATTTTTGTGCGTGCAACAAATACGAGACTACGATGACGACGTTCTGCAGTGAGCTTGTCAACGTATGGTGAAACAAAAAAAAATTAAATTACTTCAACAAAAGAAAATTAAAACTCAAAAAAAAATTTTTTTCAATGTATATTTAAAAACATGGAAAAAATTGTTATTTTGAAAAATGGTATTAAAAAAATTTGTATTAAAAAATTGACATATAGAAATATCAATATTTGAAAAATATCTTGATATTTAATATTGAGAAAAAGCACTAATTTAAAAAAATAAAAACCATTGATATTTTAATAAATATTGATTTAAAAAAAGTAAAAAGTATTATTGCTTTCAGCGAAGCTCAAAATAACAATGTTTTTTATTGTTTCCTTTTGCAGTGCGTTTTTTAGTACATTTTTTGATTTTTTGTTTGTTTTTTTTTCTAATGTCAACTCACAAAAGGAAAATGAGAAAACTGGAGACGTTCGAAGACGTCGATGAGATCGGTCGTGTTCTGGTCGTTGCGGACTTTCCACCGACGAGACAAAGGGGTCGACGTGAATGTTGGAGGGGAAAGCTTAAATAAATACGTGGCCCGTGATCCTCGGTAAGGAACAATGAGTTCCGAGCTCCAGGGCGTTTCAAGCCACCCACGAAACATAGAAATAGAGAGAAGGAGAAAGAAAAGGACGTTGAAGGGTTTCCGAGGGCGGAGGAGGCAGGATACCCGAAATGGAGAAAGAGGGCCCGTCGTACGAGCGAGAAAATACGACGAGTCGTCATCACAGGTCGAAACTTTCATTTCCTCAAACTTTGAAAGTTTAAACAGTCTGAGCTCACAGTCCATTTCCACTTGGTCACCCTCCACTTCATTCCACGATACAATGTCAATAAACCGACGGAAAAAAAAATCTGCTGATAAAGGAAACTAAAAAATTACCTCGGATGTAATCCCAAACAATTGGAAATTCGAAAATTCGAAGGTTGAATTAATATTTTTGGAAATTTTCTTTATAAGAATTTTTATGATTTATTTTGCAAGAACTAATATTATTTTTTTCATTTTCAAAAAACCTAAAAAAATCCAACTTCATTGTCTTTTTTAAACCTTCAAAGTAGAATGCTGTCTCAATGAAAAAAAGTCTCATTAAAAAAATCTCTGATGACCTTGAGACCTTAAAAACCTTGACCTTGACAAAATAAATTATTTTATCAGTCCTTATCAGCTCTTATCAGCCATTTAAAAAAAAACAATTTAATTTCCGGAGCTTCAAAGACAATGAACACATTTGGGGTGTTCATGTTGAACGGTACACCCTGTATACGTAATATACGTAATGGAGAGAATTTCCATAATTCTCCGTGTCCTACGGTTATTTATAACCTTGTGTGGTGGCTCTCCGATGTGCATATTAACGCATCAAGCGTCAGTTGCAGAAACGCCGGTGCCAGGGCGGTGGTAAAAGCAAAGAAGCCTCTGGAACAGACATCACTCGAGTCAGCAGAGGCGATGTAGCCGCGAAATTCGTGCATGGGGGATCCACGTAACAGACGTGTGTAAAAGTAGACCTATATACACATTAAATACAAATATATATAGGTACAAACACACACATATATATATATATATATATATATATATATATATATATGTAAATAAATAAAGTATTTCCATCATTCGTGTACAGGGTGACCGATTTTTTACAGTTCCACTTAATTTTTATTTGGTCAATGTGATTTTTCGAAAAACAGATTTGCCACCTCAGCCTGAGAACGAAAATTTTTTTTCAAGGTTTTGAATTTTTCAAGCTTTTTTTAAAGTTATATTTTGACCTCAAGGGTTGGGGGTTGTTTTTCAAGTTCTGCATTTTTCGCTGGATGTGATATTTTGGAAAACAGGTTTTCCACCTCAATGCCTAACGACCAAAAAATATTTTTCAAGGTTAAAGCTTTTTTGAAGGTTATATTTTGACCTCACGACCAAAAAATATTTTTCAAGGTTAAAGCTTTTTTGAAGGTTATATTTTGACCTCGAGGGTTGGGGGTTATTTTTAAAGCTCTGGGGAGGTTTTATCGTTGAATTTGAAACGGGACACCCTGTATATAAAGTCTTATATATCCTCATAGAGGTGCATAGCTCCGGGGCTTTCGTCAGAGATCCGTCGTGCCTCGAGCGAGTCAGAGAGAAAGCAAATCGTTTACCGCATCGGGTAACGGGGGGGGAGGAGGTACAGCTCTTCCTCTGTGTACCGGGACGTACCGAGCGATGCGAAGGGACGCGAGTTTCGGTTTAATGTCGCGACAAAGAATTTCTACCCTGCGGGAATTCAAATATACGATACAGAAGCGATTTTGCTGTTGCCCAAGATCCTCTGTGACGCATTCTCTTTACCTGACTTCTTTCCCCACCCCCTCTCTAACGTACTTCTTCCCCCACCTTTTTTTCATCTCCGTTTTTCCTTGTTTACAAGAAAACCTGATTTTAAAGACTTCCAACTTTGAAGATTCTCGTCGGAATGGATATTCTGATAGTCGACATTAAATTGATAGGACGAATAAAAAATTAGACGTTTATTAATAATTATTATCCTTATGAATAATATTTTTTTTGTATTTTTGTTTTTATTTTGTAATTGTATTTTTATTTTATGTTTATTTTTTAATTATATTTTTATTCTATTTTTAATGGTATTTTGATGGAATTTTTTTAATTGTAGTTTTATTTTACTTTTTATCGGATGAGATCTTGATTTTCCACTTTGACCTTGATTCCCCACTGTAACCAGGCCTAGATCAACCACCCCAATCAAATTGTGACGTTGCACTCAAACTGACGAAAATTCCATCTTGATCAAGCAGTTCTTTTCGTCCTCTTTCATCAGCATCAAAGAAATCAGGGATCAAAGTTTTTTCTCTGATCAGGCCAACATCAGGTATTCCAAATCTGATGAACTCGCAACTGAATCAGGACTCCAGAGCTTTCCAGTAGCTGGAACAAGATTCCTAATCAGGAGGTTCCGGCGTTTCCGTCCATTGGTTGAGCAAACATTAAACCGTCGAAAATAGTGTGCTCAATCCGAATCGATTTTGAGCTGGCAGTTTCATACGCAATCACGGTTGTATACATATTTATTTATGTACATATAGAAATAGAAGGGTCACGTGGTGGTCGAAGGCACGTCACTGTGGCGAAGTGAATGCAAGGCCGAACGAGACGGTAAGCCGGTTGGGTCGGGGTGCAAATACCCAATGGACCGCAAAACGACCACAGGAGATAAAGCGACAGCGAAAAGTGGGAAGGGAACTGGATTGGCGATAGCGCCAGAGCAAAACATGGAGCTGCGCACTATTATACCTCGTTTCTGACTCCAGTAAAACATTCAACGCCTTTGGGTGTAATTACTCGTTTATCGGCCCAAAAGTCTGTCCAATCCGGATCAACGGTCCGGTAGTTCTGACGACTCGTCTTTCGTTACACATTGATGGATGAAGCTTTCAATCAAAAGTTCTAATACAGGTTACACCTTGACTAGACAAAAAACCATTTCTGACCAGTCAGTTCCACGAAAATCCAATTTTCGTCCCACGACGAAAATTCGATCAAATTCAAATAAATCAAAAAGTGAAAATCAGTCATCGACTCTTTGGCCATCGTCGAATTGGAAGCTACAACACTGATGTTCGATTTTAGGGTTAGAAGTCACCCCCCAAAATCAGGGATTACATTTCACATGGTTTTTGCATCAGATGGAAGGTCGTTTCCAGGTCAAGTCGTACGCAACCTCGTCAAAAAACTGTCACCAACCCCTCTGTTGGGGGCTTGGAGAACTTTTGTTTCGAAAGTTTCGATTGGGGTTGGAAGTGTCTTCCGGAAGTCGAGTTTAAAAAGTTGAACGAGTCAACTAGCGCGTATCGATTGTTGTTGGGTGAGCGAAGGAGAAGAGGCTTAACCCATCGATTCTTTCGAGGACGGCGAAGCCGGCTGAAACCGTATAAAACTGTATATAAACTTCGCCAAGAGAGAAATGAGCGGGCTAGTTTACCCTCCATCAACCGGAAGCTTTAGGGATAACACAATCCACTAGCCTGAAGTTAAACTTTGGTCGTCTGTTGGCGACGGGTGAATTCATTAACTTACAGCTCGATAGGGAGGCAAAAAGTCTACCAACCCTCTTTTTTACTTCATCCATCTCCCTTTCTTGTCTCTCTTTTTTAATACATAACTTATTTATTTAACAAACTTTGAACAGTCTTGATCAGAAGGCACCCTATGAGTTCCCTATCGTGACAAAAAATCGAATTTCTCGGCCAAAAACAATCCTAACTCAATTTACCAAAAGTCATTTTGAAGAGGATAAAGCCAGCTTGGTTTTTCTTCTTCATTTGTATTTTTGCGATTTTTTTTGTAGCCTGTACGTCATTTTGAAAATTCCGGTTTCCTATGATATTTGCAGATGACAAAGCCGAGTGGTGGACTTTGAAAAATGGTGGGTTCAAACTTTAAGGATAAGATCTTTAAAATTCATACTTTTTGCTTTAGTTTCGATTAAAAAATTAAAAAATTCCAATTTTTTTTCGAAGGCTTATCTAGGATAAAAAAAAACGGTGCGGTTTTCAAAAAGCCGGCGTAGCTTGAAAACCGTGAGGTTTTGAATGTTGGATCTAAGGACTAAAAAGTTATATTTCGTTATTCCGGAGTCACGTGAATTTTTTCAGATTTTTTGGATATACCGGGTACCAAAAAACCGCACAAATGTAAAACAAAACGACACGATTTACGATTGATTGTTTCCTAACTTTTTCTACTTGGACATTGGAGTTTGAAATTGTTGTTCGACATCAATATTCGTCGAAAATGAATGTAAAAGCTTCTAATCTCCGAGACACCCGATATACACGAAAATACACCCTCCGGAAGGCAGAAGAAAAAAGAAGGGTGGGATCGAATGAGAAAAAGCTGTACTTGATGGAGGATCGCGTGATTGATAGAAAGGAAAGCCCAGGCTGAAGGTGGTAAACGCCGATGACCCGTAAACCTCTCGAGTCTTGTCCACCTCGGACCACTAGCCTGGCACTGCTTCGAATTGTTAAAAAGTTGTAGGACAGTGAAACAGCTTAAGTCCTTGTCGAGGGCGAAAGAACGATTGATCGTCAAGACTCACAGCTTTCGATCGAGCTCTGATAAAAAAAAAAACAAGTTCAACGATAATGAAGTGACGAAATTTAATTTCCAATTGTAAAAATTAAATTGTCAATAATAATAAAAAAAAAATTCACCTCTTTCACAACGTAAAAAAACATTTTTTGTACTATTGTAACTTATTAAAATTGATTAAAATATAACCTCCGAAAATTTATAAAATAGTAACTCGTTGATTTAATTATTGATATTAATAAAATAAAATAATTAAAGAACTATTAAATACGATAACAAAATTCAATGAATAATAATTAATTAATTTAATAAAATAAAAATATTATTGAATGTATTACCACAGAAACAAATTGATAAATTAATAATAAAATTAAACAATTATTAAATTAATTATTAATTAAATGAAAATTACCTAACACCAGTGGCAAACCATATTTCAAAAAATATGAAAAAATAAATCAAACAATTATTTTTGACCAAACGCCGAAAATTCCTCCTGAACGAATTCACCCTCATGAGGAACAACCTTCTTTTAAATTCACGTAAGATAGTGGAGAAAACCCCAATGATTTCGTACCATTAGCCAAAAAATTTGTCTCGTTTTAGCACTTGTGTAACAATGGCCAAAAAGAAGAGTGGGCGGACTGAAGCGGGGAAAAAAAGTGAAACCAAGGGAGGGGGGGAGAGAAAGACTCGGTGGTACAGAGCTTGATAAAAATTCCAATTTAATCTTACGAGAGTGCTCGTATATTCGTCAAAAATACGGGAAGAGGTCGGCGACGTAATATATAAGTAGCGAAACGAGAGGAGGCTCGGTGGAGGGGTTTGGAGGGTGAATGAGAATTGCAGCTGTCAGAGGAGGTGACTCTTTTCGGGCAGAGTAAATGTCTACCGCTTGAATTTATATCTACGCGTTTGCTCAACGAAGAAAATCCTCGGAATTTATTTCATGACGTAATTCAATTACGCGTTACGTCGATAATTTATCGTTTTTATTTCTCCATCTCTCTCATTCTATTTATTTTTGTCTCCTTTATTTCTCCTCTCTTTCTCTCCTTTATTACTAATTTTTAATAAACGAGTCTCCCCTTATTTATTTAAATTAGACAAAATCCAACTTTTAAAGTAAATAATAATTATTATTAATTATTATTAATTTCTATCATTAGTTTTAACCGACGAAGTTTTCTTTTTTAATTGTTAGTTTGTATCACTCAGTATAATATTTAATTATTTTCGTATAATTATAAATAATTTTTTTTCTATTCTGTATTCCACTTGATTTTCATAATTCTTCGTACCTCAAAGATTATATTTTCTAGGACAATAATTCCCACGATAATTCGTCACAACCTGTCACTTCAGTGTTTTTTCCAATTATTGGCCAAAAGTATTTAACCAGGAGTGTAACAATAAAAATAAATCAATCAATTCTTCTTTCATCCCCTTTTCGTTTCCTGTTTGCCCTCCCTCCCGTCCTTTTTTTTTCCTCCGTTACTGGACAAGTCGATCGTTCAATCGTCCAACGTCGAGGGAAACTCTTTACTTTTCATACAAATGAAACGGGAGAGGAATTTGTTCCCGAGAGGGACGGAGGAGGGGGGGGGGAATAGTAATGATTTCATTTTTACAACGGGACATAGGAGGGATGACTGGGTGACAGAAAAGGAGGGGGGGTGGGTTGGGTTTGATTGTGACGAGGGAAGAAAAAAGAGGGGGAGGTTTTAAGGGTGGCCGGAAGTGCGCAGGGGGTGGGAAATTTCTTTCCCTCGGAGCTGCCTTGAATCGAGGTAAAACAGAGAGGGGAAAACGAAGGAAACGAATCGACGCGCATACCGGAGACTTACGATCCGAGCTATTATACATCGAACCGGAAGGGGGAGGGGAGGGAACCTCGCAAATTGAAATCCCCCGAATAATCTCCGTAATCTTTCTTGCATCTTGAATTTTTTTTTTCTAGTGCTCAGCCACCTCGACTAAACCCCTGATCTGTCGAGAATAATCAACTCTTGCTCTTCTACCTGATACTGTTCTTATTGGTGATCTTATCCTCCTGATACGTGGAATAACGTTTTTTTAAGACTTTTGGAAACTTTGGAAAATTGGACGTCGATGATGGGAGTTTGTTTGGGTTTTGGGGGCTGGGAATCATTTTTGGTGGATTTGGGGATTTGCGATTTAAGGGTTTGTATTTGGGAATTTTTTTGGAGTTTTGGGGATTTTGAGAATTATTTGAGTGGATTTGGAGGCTTAGGAATCGAATGTTTGGGTTTAGGGATTATTTTGGTCGTTTTGGGGATTTGGGAATTAAGAGATTCGGTTTCGAAATCAAAACTTCAAGTTTGAGAAGCATTTTGGTTGATTTTCGTTATTTAGAGAATACAAAATTTGTTTTTTATAACCTTTTTCATAATTATGAGATTTCATAACTTAAACATTTTAAAAAATTTTCAATTTTTAGCCTCTTTTTAAAAATGAATATAGCTAGAAAAATACTTAGGGTAATAATTCACCGAAGTTCTCCATCCAACAAATGGGAGATGCCTATCAATCAAAGTAACTGAAATTGATTGAAACGGGATGGCTTTTCGATTTGTATTTACATTATTTCTCGAAAGTCGCGATATCATCAATTTAACGGCAATATCTGTGTACCGATTTCACATTTCATTGTTTCACAAAGCGCTCGAATCTGTGTCGACGAATTCAAAAAAAAAATCGTACGAGAATGGCTACAGAGTGAGTTTCGAATAGGATCGCTACTCGATAAAGCCCTCCAATAAAAAAAGAAGAAAGAAAAACAACAAAACTGACGATAAATCACACAAAGGGAGCGTTTCGAACTTTCCATCCAGCTATTAATCATTTATTTCAACGGTACTCCGTGCCATTATTATCAACAATGAAATAATCGCCAATTCCAACATTTTGTTTTTTTTTTCTAATAGGAAATTTGATTTTTTTTCGATATTTGAAAATTTCGATGAATTTTCAAATTTCCTTAAATTAAAAATATCCAAATTGGAATATTTTTTTAATTGAATTTTTTATTACAAATTCGAATGATTTTTTTATTGAATTTTTGTTACTAATGTAAATGTTTTTTTTCTATTGAATTTTTCTTTCACATTTAAAAAAGTCGTATTTCTACTATTTCATCAAATACGGTTTTTGTTTGCTCAAATTTTTAAATTACTTTAGCAATTTTTTTTCAAATAAAAAAATTATTTTCAATAAAGAAAAGGAATTTTGTTACGTCTTCCAGTCTCATTTTTTCGTCTTCAACGTCTAGAACACTCGCGCGAAGATACGTAGGGACTGGGCGATTACGTACCTTTGCTATAAAAGTCATTTACTTTTTTTTTTGTTTTTTTTTTAATGAATAATCCTCAGCATCCGTGCTCCATCTCTTTTGCTGAGGCGTTTATCGCGAACGAGAAAATCAGTTGACATCGTGGAATGAGAGACGTGCTCCCTGACAGTCCGCTCGTATAGAAATTAAAAGTCGGAAAGCACCGGAACGACAAAACTATGGGAATGCAAAAGAGGAGTATTTTTAATTAAATTCGCAAGCCTTTTAAGTATGTATATATACTATTATTTCAACTACACGAAATTATTTCAACTTTTCCATTAAATTTGCATCTCATATATCGTATATAACGACCGATATATAAATATTAAATTCATGATTTAATAGAATATTTATTTAATGCAATTAATTTTTAATTTATTATGTAATTAAATATAATATTAAATTAAATATTACTTAAGTTTTCAAGATCAACTAATTGCATGAGATAATTAAGTTAATTATTTTATTGCTAATCAATAATTATCGTAGGTTTCATGACTGGTTTGAAAATCAATTTTTTTAATTACACAGGAGGGTGTAAAAAATTGTGAATTATCATTAAGGGGGTGAAACTTCGACACAGAATGAAAGGAAATGCTTCAGGAAAATTTCATATTCTTTTCTCGTCGAGGAATTAATGTAATTTCTGCACAACTACATTTTATGGGGTAGAGTGTATATTCCGAAGGTTCGAGACAACGAGGCAACACCTGAATCAAGACGAATGCTCTTTTGGAAAGCTTTGTGCTTATACAGTCGACACATTTGCGCCCCGAGGGGATTAATGGGAATACGGGTCGAAAACTCAAGCTGCAACAGCCGAAGGAGCGTTTGCTCGGCATACTGATAAAGCTCAGTTCTCGTCATCGTCGACGACATTTCCGGACCTCGAGTAAACCAAGTTTATCTCAGTTCGAACTTTTGGCTCGGCTAGTAGTGCAAGTTCAGATTCGAACAAGTCACGTGATAGGGCGACATTTTCTAGTTGGATCGAAAACACGATTTCCCACCAGATTTGTTGGTTCAATCATTAGGGGATTGCGAAAACCTCCCAGCTCCGATCAAGTTGAAATTTTGCAAGGACCTTCCTATTGGTATTCTAAAAGAACCCCTAAAAGGATTTTTAGCGATTAGCGATAGTTTCCGAGATACCGAATTTTGAAAATTTTTTTTCTTTAAAAATTAATATTTGAAAAACTATTGACAATCGCCGAAAATTATTTTAGGGGTTCTTCAAGAACATTAAAAGGAAGGCCTATGCAAAATTTCAGCTCGATCGGAGCAGGGAGCTTTTCGGAAGTCCACCTGCATTTTTTCCTTTTCAAAATTTACCGTGGTTTGGTTTCTTCCTTATTGCAGGCTATTACCTCCAACAAAAGCTGGTTTTTCATTGTCTATCCTGTCGTGGAACTTCCTCTTTACACTGCACGAATTTTTTCGTATTTTTTTTTGCAGGATTTTTTTTTGTATTTTAAAAGTATTTAGTAACCACGAGAGTGATTATATTCACGTTCTGACGGGTTATCAACCGGGAGCACGAAGCTGAAGTTAACTCCCGGGCGCAGCGTGTCGTTAACGTTTACGGGATTGAGTACGAGCCGGCAAAATTGCCCCAGAAAGATTTGACTCAGGCTAGCCGTGGTCGCGCCCAATGAGCCACAAAAATTACCGGAAGTGCCGAACTTTTTTTCACGTCCGAGAGTTTCCTAGTCCCTCACATCTTTGAAAGAATAAAGACGAGAAACGAGTGAGAAGAAAAATCGCGATACTTTTCTACGTTTTATTCATACATATATAGAAATATATAAAAATGCATATATACCAGGTGTTCCATTTGACTAAAACCTCCCTGCTCCGATCGAGCTGAAATTTTGCACAAACTTTCCTCTCGATGTTCCTAGAGGAACCCTAAAACGATTTTTGGCGACTGTCGATAGTTTTCGAGATATCGAATTTTGAAATTTGAAAAATGACAAATTAGGGAATTAAAATAGGACACCCGGTGGATATACGAGAGTGCTGTGTTTCCTTCGTTGCACAACACCAAGTATATACCTATGACCATGGATAGGGATGAAAAAGGGGGACGCATCGTTGCGACGTTTTTTGTTTCGACCTCTTTTTTTTTCCCTCGCGTCTTGAGGAAACTCCGGAACTCGGGTTTGCGGAGGTCACGTGCTGAATGAGCGCAAAAGTGGAAAACCTCTTCGGCTTTTTGCACTTTCACGGTCGAACAATGGAGGATTCCGCGACGGTTGGACGAAAATGGAAAATCCCGAAGAGATTTTCCATTCGCTACTTCACTTTTCGTGTACTGTCGAGGAAACGCGATGAAACAATTTGAGCTTGAACTCGAAAAGGAAGCAATCCTCTGGAGGCTTCTTCGTTTTACAGTTCAACTTCGCTTACCGAGCCGATTTTTTTTAATTCTCTCTTTTAGCTAGAGGTGTGAGCTTTAAATACGTTTGGGCCTTAAATGAGTTGAAAGTTTGGGCCTCAAATGATTTTGGGCCTCAAATGATTTTGGGCCTCAAATGAGTTTGGGCCTCAAATGATTTTGGGCCTCAAATGATTTTGGGCCTCAAATGAGTTTGGGTCTCAAATGAGTTTGGGTCTCAAATGAGTGTAGGCCCCAACTGAGTTTAGGCCTTGAAAGAGCTTGAAACTCAAACGACCTTGAAGTTCAGTCCTCAAATAAGTTCAAATTTTGGGCCTTGGATGAACTCGAGGTTTGGATGAACCCAAACAAACCCAAACCAATCCAAGGCCCCTGCGATAAGGCCCAATAATCAACGGTCCCAAAAAACAACAGGATCGCGTCAAAAATTTCTTCAATTTCTCTTCAAACACTGACGAATATTCCCGCTACTTTCAATATCGAAAAAAAAAAGATAAAATCTTTCTAAAACTTGGTAAACGTACCAATTGACATTCTCAACGAAACTTTACCCAGTTTTTAGTCTAAAACGAAAATGGTCGTTGTTTCTACTCGATAGCAACAGAAACGACGTTATCAGACCCCCCCCCCCCCGCCCTCCTCCGATTCGCATTCCCGCAAATCCAAACGTTTCCTCGTCTGGTGAAACATTGAGCATTAATATAAACAACCGCAGGCCCGAATAGCGAAGGACCACAGAGCGTGGCAAAGAGCGGAACTGGACGGAATCCATTCGGGAAGGCTTTGCATACGGTGAAAGATTAAACGGGTGGCTTCCTGGTAATGCCGAGTGTACACTACCGAACCGCTCCGAAATCGACTGCCGAGACCGATCCCTAAATTATCTATGGAGTAATTAGTCAATCAGACATTTATTATCGCTCTCTATAACGACGAGTACCCGAACGTCGAGCCAATATCTGACCTCACTCTCCGCCAGATACGTACTGATACGTTATTCCCTCTTGTGTATTCTCTGATGGAACTTATTACGATCCAAAATTACTCAATTTCACGATTTATATATATATATATGTATATGTATATTATTATTGCTGTATTTTGACTGTTGAATTGAATTGTTATTAATTTTGAAAGGCAGCCAATTTAGACGTTTAGTGTCATATCGCAGGTCCATGTCTAGGGGACATTTCTAGGGGAAAATGTCGAAAAAATATTCTAGAAAGGTTTTTTGCATTTTCCCAGTCTAATTTTGTACTTTCGGGAAAAACTCGTGAATTTTCGTAATCAGCGGAAAATTTCCGATTAAATAGACCCTTTTAAGAGCTTAAAAACGGAAAAAAATATTTTTCGACTTTCCCGGCCACTTTTCCGGAATCTCAAAAATCACGATATT
>JAPYZJ010004940.1:0-12531 GCA_030522765.1 Ophioninae sp. B BG-2022a
GTCTATCCATTTGACATTGTCTAGTCAAATTTCATGAAATTCTGAAAAGCCGTTCAAGAAATCCATGGGAAACTATCACTCCAATCTGCGAACGAGGGGTAGAGGGTGTGCGGCTCCCTCTTAATGCACTTGGAGACACAGATAGACTTTATATTTGAGATTACCAATTTAGAAGGACTGTTGACACCCTTTCAGTCGCCATATTTTGTAAAATTACTCGAAGGATAGTTACGTAATAATAATGATGTTGAGAGAAGTTGTATTCCTTATGTTTTCGGACGCTACCGCTCCCGGCGCAGCGACCTAGTACTTGTATGTTCGCTCGGAAGCGAGTTTGTCCAGGAAACGTTTCGGAGTGGCGCTGCGCCTTGTCGGGTGGAGACTGCCTAGCCGACAGTCGTTACAACTTCGTGGGAACAAGGGAATATAGCTATTCCTAATTCTTACTGGAACGTGTATAAATAAAATGTGCTTTATTAATATTGATGGCTGAAGATTCTCTTAGAAATTACAGAGTAAGTCGCGACACGTGTAGCCACCGAGACGCCGGAACGGAAGTGGAGCATTCGGAGTAAAATCTTTTTCGCGTTGACTAGCTGGACGACTCGATGCACGCCAGGTAAATTTGTTCCGAAGAGCGCTGTTTTACCGACGGTCGGTACAACTTCTGATCCCGTGGCGTCATCTGTGTGCGGGAGGCAGAAACCTCTCGCGGGGTACTCACGAGTGTGGCATTCGTTCCATGCTCATTCAGTATGCGAGCAGAGCGGTGTGCTTGGACGTGTATGTTCTAGAACGAATGCATGTGCGTCTTCGCATAAATTGTGTTAATGTTTCCGACCGAGAGTTTTTATTGGTAAACCTTTCGCAAATATATCCTCGCTCAACGAAGATATCCAATAATTAGCCGAGTTCGTACATAGTAAAGGGCACGTTCGCCACTCGGCGAAGTACGAAGTGATTAAAGAAGATCTTGCGCCCTCAGTCTCATCCGGTACGAGATGTTTCTGCTGTTTCGGAGTCAAATTTTTCTATTCTCGTTTCTCACTCTCGAAATATCCGTAAGTCTATTTTCGAAGCAAATCAATCGTTTATGCCGAAGGCAAAATTGGGGATATTAGCGGAGTCGAACGAAAAGCATCAAGGCCCTCCAATTGAACCTTTAATATTGCCATAATTGTTGAATCGTTTACCCGAGTTAAGCGGTCATTTTTATCCTCCTGTGTATTTCGGAAGCAGCTTTGGTGTCATCTTCATTTTTTCGGAAGTTTAGCTTAACCGATATCGAACAGTAGTTTTTGTTTTTAGCATTTTGCTATTTGCTAAAAAGATGATAAACTCAGCATCAATTTAGCATCTTCACTAAATTCATGGTAAATTAGATTTATCTATTCCCTTTTAGTCTATGCAAACAAGCTTATCAACTAGTTCGAGGCTTTCGTAGCCTCTAAGAGTTCTAGCGTTATTTCTTCCGTATTTGTAAACTTTTGAAATTGAAAGAATATTAATAATGGATATGAATCCTTCAGGGTTCATCAAAACCTTATGAATCTTAGCTATATTTAACCTCCTGACACCTAACGTCCTTCACAAAGGTCAAAATAGGTTAAACCGTAACGGCCGAGTATTTTCAAAGACTGACTCGAAGCTATGACCGGACGGCCTTTACAAAGTACAAAATACAGACCTACATATATTTAAGCTTCTTTCATTGGATTTTTTCTTTCACATTAGCCAATCACAGGAAAATATCAGCTATGATTGGTCTATTTTTGACAAAGGACAATAAATAGGAAATAACTTCACTCATTTCCGAAATGTTTGGTCATTTGTTTTTGTAGTATTTAAACCGATGAAAAGTCTCGGCCTTGATAGCCCAAACACTTTTGTACTATATAAAGTACATCCGGTTGCAATAAAAATCGGTTAAAATAATATTTCGGTGTGAGGAGGTTATGGAATTGAAGTTGGCATCGATGCGACGCAACGAAAATTATGGGTCTGAAGGTCGCAACGTTGCAACAAAAATGTGGGGTTCCTTTGTTTCATGTTCACTCTTGCGGGTTTTTACATATCTCCTCTCTTTTTTCTTCTCGAATTCCAAATTCTCCGTGCCTCCGTAACCTTCCATTGGTTCATCTTTTTCCTGTTATTCCCTACGCGCACTTCGCTGAGCTAACCTACCTATAGCGCGTCCACAGCCGACTTAGCTTCACTATACCGCATTCGCCGAGGACACGGGGAAACTGTGGAATGCCCGTGCCGGTATAGACAGCCCTGTATTTGCTTGATTTTTTGGTGTACGCGCTTCGTATTGAAGTATCTACATCAAAGTCTCAGAAAAAACGGCCTCCCGCTGACTGGTCGATGCACTAGCCGGAGCACGGCTAAACGGTCGACGCGCCAAGTATCAGCCTCTCTCGATGCTGCTTAACTACGGTGATCGCCCGAGCCGCACTCCGACCGCCCAGCCACCAGTGTCGGTACGCAACAGAAATGATTGTTTCAGAAGAATTTTAACGCCGCACGTTAAACTGCAAAGACCGCATCAATTTCGACACCTTAAACGGACCTTAATCCTCTAAGGCAAAGCTTTAAGGCTTTTAGGTTCCGGCTCAACCCGGCGAAAGAACGGCAGGGTATGTTATCCTACCGTGTTGTCGCTAAATGACGAAAATTCCTTGTAACTTGTTTCCAGCAATGTAAAACACAAGAAATGATAAAAATTATGCTTTTTATTAAAAAATCTAGTTTTACAGCCAATTTGGTAAAAGGGTATGTCGAACCCTGTTGCGTACTCCTCGTTACGTTTTTTCACTAACTCTCGCCGGGTTACGAACCTTCTAAAGTAGTAGGTCATGCAAAATATTAATTTTTGTTACGTGGCAACGTTGCAAAGTTCAGATCAATACGAAATTTATTTTCTCATTTTTTTATTTTTTATTTCCATTATGTTGCAAAATACGTTTCGTCAGGTTTGAATGATGGATTATGGTAGATATTACGATAAAGATTCGAATAATTATTGAGGTATTTTACTTTCGATTTTGGTGAAAAGATATAGAGAAATTGAAAAATATTCATTTTTATTGCGCTGCAACGCTGCAAACTTCAATCTTATCCATATTTTACCTTTATTCTGTCCTGATTATTACCAGCAAACCCGAATAGATTCAAATAGAAAAATTCGGTGCTTCATTGAATTGAAGTTTGTACGATTGGAACGAATATGAATTAATTTCATTTACTCACACGGTTAATGCAATATTGGGCATTGGAGTCGATCAATGGATTTCCTGGGTATTATTATGAAGGATTTACGATATTACTTTGCAAAAAAAAAAGACGTTTTCTAACAAACCGACACTGATCGATGGACGGTCGAAGTGCGGCTTAGGCGACCACTGATGTTAAGCAGCGATGAGTCTGGAGTTCGCAACGTTGCCACGCAACAAAAATTAGTTTTTTACGTGGCTTACTCCTTTAGAAGGTTTTTAAGCCGGAGCTTTAAAGCCTTAAAGTTTAGCCTTAACGGAGTAAGGTCTTTTCAAGAGGTTGAAATAGATGCGGTCTCTGCGGTATATCGACCGATTAAAAATTGGAACAAAATTGAATTTTCATTGCGAACTTAAGACCCATAAGCAGCGTCCGGAGAGGCTGATACTTGGATAGGTGACCGTTTAGCGGTGGTCCGGCTGGCGCCCACTGAGTCGGGGGCTGTTTTTTCTGAGACCTTCGTGTACGTACTATTAACAAAGAGTCCGTTCAGGAATTTTACAGTTTTCCAGTATCTTTGGCAAATGCGGTATAGCGTAGCGTAAGTCAGCTGTGGCTGCAACGGGGGTTGCGTTCTAGTAGGGTATTGAACAGGAAAGAATATACGGTGAAACGGGGGCAAAATATGACAAAACATGGAAGAAATGTGGTAGACTATCCTTAACAACAAAAATAATGAAATTAAAAATGGAATTTTACATTTGAACAATGCAAACTTCAATTTCACGGTATACGCTGATTTTTTTTTTCACCAGGTGAATTTGTTTCCATTGAATATTGGAACATTGCATAATCGAGGTGAAATATAGGAAGCCTGATTCTAGTAGGCTGATCAACAGTGGCGACTCTCGATTCAAAGATTGATGCTTCTTCCGTACGTACAAACTGAAAGATGCCATCCACTTGCGGTGACCCTCAGGAAGTATCCGGTAAGGTTTCCCGAAGTATTCTTTTTCATCAACACTCTTGATGCATTTATCCAAGAGGTTGGATCTGATTGCATCAATGGGTCTGAAGTTCGCAACGTTGCCCCGCAACGAAAATTTTTTTTTTTTTAATCGAGTGATAAACTGCAGAGGCCGCTTCTATTTCGACAAAAATCGTATAATCAAATCGTATGAACCAGTAGATGCGGTATCTGCAGTTTAACACTCGGTAAGAAAAAAAAATAATAATAATTTTCGTTGCGAACTTCGGACCCATTTGCGTTAACAGGAATATAGTATAACTAAACTGTTTAATTAAACAAACGAATATAAATCAACATATAGGAATAAGTCAATGAATAATGCAAAATTCGTAAGGAAATGTCCAAAGGACTAGTATATTTGGAAAACGTATAGCAAATTTTCCTGCATTTACTATCTTGTCGTCACTCAAGGGGTTAGTGTACCGGCTTTTCATTTAGCAGCTCTGGGAGTCCAGTCTGGTGTGGACGGTATATCGAGTACCGATAGTGTTGGGACTCACAGTGATGTATCTGGCAACACAACAATATCTGGTAGACCGCGAATGGATGTGGCCTGTGTTCTTGATCTTCAGCAGCCGGAGCACCTTCCACAGCGGAAGAGGGCTTTGGACGAAGTCAAGCAAGCCTGCAACCTGGTCAATGCTAACATGCATCATATTCAGGTATTGCAATGGTGACAAACTCAAAAGGGAATGATAAACAATGGATGTCTCATTCAAGCTAATAAAATCATGAAATCATTCAAGCTAATTAATCATAAAATCGTCTTAAGCATCAAGCCCAAAGGGATCATGAACTTGAAGTTCGCATCGTTGCAACGCAATTAAATTTCTTTTCTCACTTTTTTATTTCCTTTGTTTAAAAATAAAACATAAAAAATAAAATTGAAATTGAAAAAATTTTGAAGTTGAAATGAAAAAAATTGAAAAGTTGAAAAAATAAAATTTCCTTTTATTTTTTATTTCCTTTTTTTTTAACTTCCAAATTTCCATTATTTGGCGAAATATTTTTTTTCCGATTCGAATTCCAGGTTATCAGAATAAATATTTGTATAATTATTGAGGTATTTTACGTACGATTTCAGTGAAAAGAAATAGAAAAATTAAAAAATAATGATTTTCATGGCGAATCTTAATTTCATGAGGGATCCATGAATTATTTTATTTAATATATAAAACCCGAACGAAGTTTCGGGAACAATTCTTCGTAGCTAACTATCATCTTTTTCACATTTTCTTCTCTTCAGTTTGAGAAGCTTGATTTCGGGGAGACAAATGTGTTGGATACGTTTTACAACGCGGACGTCGCCGTTGTCGACCTGAGTGTGCAACTACAACAATCCGCGTTGTTTTATCACCTCGGGGTGAGGGAGAGTTTTGGAATGAAGGAAAATATATTGTTGTACAACGATATGGATAACGAAGCTACGATCAGGCTCAAGGTCAGTTCACCCTCGTTCGTTCCCTTTTTTCTGCGAAGTTCTGTGAATCAAACTTTTGATCATTTTTGCTGTGAATCGAGTTAACTTTAACTCGTTTTAACTTGTCGCTAAAACTTCACCTATTTCTTCTTCTTTTGATACACCAGCGATCGACCATTGCAGCTGCGATACGATCGTCACGTTTTAAACTCGTGAAGGCTGCGAAAAAATAAAAATATTGAGTAACGCGCGCGCACACATGAAAACACACATTCACACGAGACTATAAATATGCATACGTGCAGCGAGCAAAAAAATGTGCACGTTTACACGTATATTTCCATATACGCTCGTATGCCATTGCAAATAGGATTCGCGTGGGTCGCCGTAAACGCAATACGCATACACGGGAATGCCCTTGACCATTCATTATATCTGTCACAGTCGATGCTGTGTTCTCGAAGCTGCGAGGTTTCAATTAAATACGTTATTAATAGATGCGCAGCGTCGATCGCGAGAGGCGCACCCCCATTTTATTTCTCGATCGTACGCAGCAATCCGAGCCAATACACTCGAATTTATCCATGACCTATCACGAGCAGCCGTTATCTCTGTGCCTAAACTTATCATTGTTCAGGTGCCTCTCCGCTCGCTGTTATGCTTTGCCGATAAAATATTTATCTCCCATTTAGAACCAAAACAAACCCAAACAAACTCGGAGATACCGAAAAAATAATGGGACGAAAGAAATCTAAAGAATCTTATGGAAAATGATACACAAATCTTTAGAAAGAGGAATCGAACAGTCAATAATTGTTATGGTTACGTTTCCCGGATGTGCCTTCTGCAAAGAATCTTTTTGCTACTGATTCCCTTTTGGCTGATGGCCATTAAAAAAATTGTTAGATTCGGATTATTTGAAGTAGTTTAGATTAAATATTTTTTTAATAATTGCTATTGGTCCGAAGTTCCCAACGTTGCAACGCAACGAACATTAATGTCTTTTTTTCATCGAGTGGTAAACTGCAGAGGTCGTATCTATTTCAACATAAATCGTATAATCAGATCGTATGAATCGGTTTCTGCAGTTTATCACTCAATTAAAAAAAAAACAACAACAATTTTCGTTGCGTGGCAACGTTGCAAACTTCAGACCCATAAAAACCGATTTTTGCGATCGTATGAAAATGAAACAATAGTGCTGACCGGAACCTATATTTTGTCGATGGAAGACTTTCTTTTATATCGGGAAGTTTCTTATTTAATTCACAAAATTAAATAAGCACGAATTTGAAACGTTTTGTTCAAATACGATTGTCTTTTTCCATTGAAAGAATCAATGTCTTCATTACCTTCTTGAGCTACATTGCTTATTTATTTTTCGCTGTTGATTTCAGCTATCTTGCGGCAGTTACACGTTCGTTTCGTATCGTGTGCTGGACTGCGGTTCTTGTGTGGCAACGAGTCTCGCTTCTAGTCGCGTCACAGGCGAAGAAGTCGTCGATCCCAAACAGCAGCTAACAATGAGACTCAAGAGATTATTTCAGGATGTCGAAGTACAATCAAAGTCAGTGCCTAAGTTTGGACTTCTCTTGCACCTTTTGGTTATTTTTTTTAACCGGATGCATCGACCAAAACAACGTTTCCAATATTCTATTTTGTTCGAACCTTCAGCTTTTGAATTTTTCTTAATCGAACTTCCTTCGTCCTATTTGATCATTCTTGCTGTGCATTTTATTTCGAAATCAGCAGTTTTTGAGAATCTGCTATATTTATTAAATTCTAATATTTTATAAATAATTAAATATGTTTCCGGAAACAAAAAAGAGGCAAAAGTTAACAGCGGTGAATTCAGGGTAAACTCTGCATACTTGGATTCCGCCATGAGAATTTTTTTCCCCTGTTTTGCCAAAAAAAGAACACTAGATTATGAAATTCGGAAAAACGAACAAAAAATAATAACCATGCTCAAAATCTCTCTCGAGAATACAATGCAAAAATAAAAAACCACAGTGAGTGTGTTGCCTTTAAAATCTTGACACATGACGAACATCTACATGTCAATAGTGATGTAACTATCCGTCTTGATTACAAATTCGGAAAATGTTTTCGTACTTTTCTCTGCTACTGAGTTATCGAGATTTCCGTTGGGGGGATATGTTTGAGTTATTCTAACAATAATTGTTTGGATTTTAATTTCAGAGCACACATGAAAGAGAAATTTTTGGCTGACCTTCGAAAAGCTCGTGAAACGTATTCAGGCGAAGAATTGGCCAAAGTGTTAAACAATATGCGTAAGCGGTTGGACGACCCAAACGTTTTGTCGGGTGAAGTGGTACTCAATGTTCTAATTTCGTTCCGTGAAATACAGGTGAGTTGACACTCGAATTAACTACACCTTGGGTATCATTGGTCATAGAGGTATATGTACAGTTTCTGGCAAAATTATCGGACGCACTGGGATTGGGTAGGAAACGCGAACTTCGATTGACCAGAAGGCTCAAAATTCCGAAACTGCAAATTTCCTAAAGGTGATGACAGCAAAGGCACGACATTTGTTTGGGTTCGTTAGTTTGATTTAAAACCCTTGATTTTAAACAAACCCAAACAAACCCAAAAATTTACAAAATTTGTAGTTTCGGAATATTCTAATTCGGGATTTTGAGCCTTCTGGTTATTCGAAGTTCGGGTTTCCTACCTCACCCGACGCACTGTAGTTTTTTTTTTTAATCATTCGGAGTTTTTAAGAATTTATGTGTAGTAATGCAGGAGATATGATATATTCTACCAATTTGTATTTATTTTTTAAGTATGGCGATACAGTGGTAACCAATTGATACACAAACGTAAACAAGTACAAACCTGTTTCAGTCGCGCTCGCCGCTGTGTCATTTGCGAACGTCTTTCTGTGACTTTACGCGCTGTGTTTTTATTTTTTTTACAGTTTTATGTTAAAATAATTCATTGGAACATTTTCATCATGGGTAAACAAGGTGATATTTCACCACGTTAAAAAGCTGAAGTAAACGCCCTCGTGAATGTTAATTGTATCTTGTAAAACATTGTATCTAGTAATAAACAATATAGCTGTACAGTACCACCTGATAATTAACATTTTACAGAAAATCTTATAGTGCGATTAATAATTTGGCCAGTGACTGTGGAATATAAAGAGTAGATATATGTAAAACACGCGGAAATATTTGATACATTTACTAGTGGATTGGTGATCAGGGTTCGGTTTCGATGGTATTTCGAGTTGAAACATTGTATACAGACTACACTAGGAGCGGTGACCGGTTAGATGGTTCTGAAGTTCGCAATGTTGGCACGCAACGAAAATGAATATTTTTTTACGTGGCTTACTCTAGAAGGTCCTTAAGCCGGAACCTCAAAGCTTTAAAGCGCAGTCTCAAAGGAGTGAGGTTCTTTCACTGTGTTGAAATAGATGCGGTCTCTGCAGTTGATCACTCGATTGAAAAACGAAAAAAAAATAATTTTTGCGAAATGAACATTGCTAACGTCAGACCAATCCGGTTAGCCGTAAACTGGTTGGAGCATCAGTAAAAAGTCTGATCGACAGAGTTAGGGAACTTTGAAATTTAGGAAATCTTAATTAAATGTTTTCACTGAAATTTCATTATAAAATTGTTATAAAAAAACTTGTGGACGAAAAATGAACACGAATAGTCCAAGGATTTTCCGCAAGTTGTGGATAAAAATGAGAAAAACTTATTTTCTTACCTTTCGATCGAAATAAACGACCTTCGACAGCCAATAGAATGTAGCTCGTTAATAACAGTTCGATTTATCGTCGTTAATGGATTACTAGAACTGACAATGCCGAGTCCAATTATTTAACAAAAAAAAAGGGAAGTTCTGATCTTCGATCGCAATTTCAGGGATATGACGCGATGGTGCAGCTGGTGGACGATCTGCGAACTATTCCAAATCACAAAAGTTACATAAATACACCAGCGATACGGTATCTGTACGGGTTCGCGCTGAGCCGTCGTAACAGAGAGGGCGATCGTGAACGCGCGGTTCGCGTGATCGAGAAAGCACTCGAGAAGAAGGAAAATCACGTGCCCGACATGCTCTGCTTGTGCGGAAGAATTTACAAGGATCAATTCGTCGAGAGTCGACATACCGATCAAGAGAGCTTGAGGAACGCCATTCACTGGTATCGGAAGGGTTTTGAAGTATGAACATAATTTTTTTTTTTAATCACCGCTAATTTATGTTTTTGCAGATTTTATGGGTGGGAAGTTCGCAACGTTGCCACGCAACGAAAATTTACTTTTTTGCGTGGCTCCTTTAGAAGGTCCTTGAGCCGGAATCTTAAAGCCTTAAAGCTTAGCCTTGAAGGAGTAAGGTCCTTTTGAGGTGTCGAAATGGATGCGGTTTCCGCAATTTATCACTCGATAACAAAAATAAAAGAAATAAAAAAATCATTTTCGTTGCGCGGCAACGTTGCGAACTTCAAACCCATCAGATTTTTACGTCTCCTTCAACTGCGCTTAACTTTTACGTCCTCTCGATGCAGACTAGTCATGTAGCGAAACATGACTAACTGAACGTGTCATGATTCAGCTTCATTGTAGTCAAGATCTTTACCACATCTGAAATCTTTTCACACTCGAACATTTCCCTAACTCTCTCTTATATCCTCGTGTTATTTTAAATGCGGATTTTCTCTTAATGAAGGTCCAACCGAACGAATACGCGGGTGTGAATCTCGCGACTTTGCTCGTCATAGCAGGAAATGAATTCGCTAAGAGCGAAGAGCTCCAACACATAGGAATGGTATTGAACAACTTGATCGGGAAAAAAGGCAGCTTGTCGAGCCTCAAAGATTATTGGGACGTAGCGACGTTTTTCGAAATTAGCGTCCTCGCCGAAGATTATTCCAAGGCAATCCAAGCTGCCGAGTGTATGTTCAAATTGAAGCCTCCCAATTGGTGAGTACGAAGCTTACTAGGCTCCGTCATCTTTGACAGTAAATAGGTGTACGTTTGAGGATGCGCGAAAAACGTATTTTTTTTATGCTATGCCCAAACATTGCAATATTGCGTGGGATCACGATGGTCGATGATACTAGACGAATCGAAGACATTTAATGGGTTTGAACGTCGCAACGTTGCCACGCGACGAAAAATCATTTTCGTTTTTTTTTTAACCCGTAATGGTCACCCGGGGTCCAGTATACCCCAGGTAAATTTTGTAGGGATATATCATTGAGAATCGAACTTGTGTTGTTTGAACCTACTCCAACACTATTTAATCGGTGGCGAGGGTCAAAATTGCGTAGAAAATAGACGCAGCTAGCAAATAGTGCTGTTCATGAAAATTATATTTTTTTCTTGAAAGTCTACTATTTCAAGAGCAACATAACGCAGGTTTTTTTGCCATATCGTAAAAATCAAAATGTATATGAATTTTTCAAAAAAAATTGGGGTGTTCTGTTCTTTTTTTTCTGATTGTTTTTTTTCGCCATATTAAAATTTTAAAACGAAAGAAAAATCGATTGTATTACTTGAAAAACATATGAAATAGAATACTCGTGTAAGATTTGCCTCAATAAATCAAGTATAACGCAAATAGCAACGAGTTTTCGGCGCGGGGTCCACTATACCCCATGTGACCGTTACGTGGCGTGTGAGGTCTGACCATTACGGGTTAAATCGAGTGATAAACTGCAGAGAACGCATCAATTTCAACACCTCAGAAGGACCTTACTTCTTTAAGACTAAGCTTTAAGCTTTAAGGTTCCGGCTTAAGGATCTTCTAATGGAATAAGCTACGCAAAAAAATGAATTTTCTTTGCGTGGCAACATTGCGAACTTCAAACCCATGGCATTTATTCCCTTACGAATTTTCGACGTTGTTTTTGTTTATGAAATTGAGGAAAAAAGTGAATAGTCTGGTAACGCTGAAATGCAGTTTTGCATCCATAGCAACCTTGGAGTAACGTTATCTTCGTTTAATGGTCTCCAACATACGTCGCAGGTACTTGAAATCGACGATAGGGAATATATCGTTGATCGATAGATTCCGTAAGAAGAACGAGGATGGGGAGGTTTCGGCGGAGGAGCAGGTATTCAGTTTTTGGATGGATTACTTCGTCGAGGCTACCAAAAGCGAAGTCGGCGATAATATAAGGTTTCCGGTAAGTTGACTAAGAACCTCGTCGTCCACTCTGGCACGGAGTTAATCGAAAGGAATCCTTATACATATATGCGAGACAAACGAAACGACCCATTAATCATTTACTAATCGTGAATTCACTGAGGCTTATCATCGATGCTTTTCCAATACAGCCTACTGCTATACGCTTAGGATCGACGTAAGAATTTTTCGCATGCACTTTTGCCGAATTTCAATCTATTACCAACAGCCTTTATAAGCCATGTTCGGCTAGTAGGATCCCGTGACTTTTACTTTCACCCAGCCCTTATCACTTACATAGGGTAACCTGGTCTAGGAGTACGCATCCGATAAGAGTACGCATCACCAAAAGCTGTGAAGATTTTGACGATGCACGGCTAAATTCAGTCGTATTTTGATATAATCTGCAATTAGAGATGCTGGGCGAAAAAAGAATCAAATCCGTCAGAAAACGCAGAAATTACATAAGTTTAAAGACTTTTCCTGAAAATCTTAAATATTTTTACTATTTTGAAAGTATTTTTGAGACAAGAATGCAATTATTTGGTAAAAATGAAAAAAAAAAAAAAAAAAACTGTGAAGTTTTTAAAGACGATGTCTGACACATGCACCGAGTGTAATTCCGGTCAATGCCAAGAGATGGCGTTGAATTTCGCTCATACTCGCGTACTCTTATCCAATAGTACTTGTAAGAGTA
>JAPYZJ010004941.1:0-12531 GCA_030522765.1 Ophioninae sp. B BG-2022a
TTTTTTCGTTGTCGATGTTTCTCTCTCGATCTATTTGTCCTAGTCCCTCGTTCGTATTCCTTTTCCGTTCCCGAAAGCCAACGGGGCCAAACCCTCCCCCTCCCCCGTCGCGGCCCCGACAACTTTTGTATTTTCACTCGGCCAACAACGCCCTCGATTCTTTCGCAAGCTGAGCTTTTTATTCTCTCTTGATGCCACCACCCCCTCCGCCCCTCCACTCCTTTCTCAATCACCTCCTCTTTTGAGGCTAGCTCGATTCCACTTCAAGCGCCTTCGCGTAGTGACACTTTTTGTATTGCCAAATATTCGTTGGATCCGGATCAAATTGATGGATGCGATTCGACGTCTACCGGATGATAATCAATTCTGTCGGGAGATTGCATAGCCGGTGTACAACCGTATAGATCAAATCTCGGTTAATCGAACGTTATGTAAAGATTAAAAAGGTGTGAGCTCGGAAAAGAAGAAACGGGAGGGCGAAATGGCGACGGTGTGCACGAAATGGCGGCCATGGGCACGAAATGGAGACCACGGTATCGAAATGATTGCTACATACTCGAAATAACGGTCGGATGCACGAAATGACGTCCATACACGCGAAATGGCAGCAAAAGGCACGACATGGCGCCCATACACACAAAATGGCGTCCATACACACGAAATGGCGGCCAAACGCACGAAATGGCACCCATACACACAAAATGGCGTCTATACACACGAAATGGCGCCCATACTCACGAAATGGCGTCCATACACACGAAATGGCGACCAAACACCCAAAATGGCGCCCACACACAAAATGGCGTCTAAACCCAAAAAATGGCATCCAGCCAAACAAAATGGTGCTCATACCTAAAAAACGTCGACACTCGAAACCAACCACTAAAATTCCAACCTCGTCGCAACGATTCCAACCTAACAGTGCAATCAAGACCAGTGTTCGTCAAAATGGTGCTCGTCCACAAAATGGCGGCGTTAACCACTCTTCTCTTTTCCCAATACAATAACAATTCACGCAATCTTCCACCATGAAGAAAGTTCTCCCGATACCGAGAGTTCCAATCGCAAAATCGTTCGATCGTTAGCGATCGTCCCTCTCGTATCCAACCGCGTTAATTCGATTGAATTAATCGCGTCGCAATCTCGAAGCAAGAAACTCCCTTACTCAAGGTTAATTGTTCGTTCTCCAACGCGGTAGCAGCTTTTTCTTCCCGCGTTTCGAAATCGCTCACGGGCCTCCGGCAAACCCGTACCAGAAACGATCGGTGTCTTTCGCATGTGCGCCTCCCTCCCTCCCTCCCTCCCTCCCGCCCTCCTCCTCCCGTCCGATCGACGCGAACAACTGTAGAACGAAAAATTAGAACTGCATTCCGGTATGTTGAAGGGATTCGGGAACGGTGTGTTCCCTTAATGCTCGAACTCCCCCCCCCCCCCTCCTCGACCCTCCTCGACCCTCCCGACGTCCGGCGGCCTCATCCCTTCGTCCGCTCACCTCTCCACCCTCTCTTCGCCCCAACGCTATCTTACAGCCTCGAGCCGATTCTCGAATGGCCGAAATTAATAAAAAGTTGAGGAACGATAAATTAGGCCGCGCTGGCGCGCCAGCTACTCCGCCGGGGCCCTCCCTTCGCCTCGCTCCTCTCACGCTTCGAGGGACCCTTTTGCAAAGTCCGCGCAAGGCGGAGAGAGAGAGAGAGAGAGAGAGAGAGAGAGAGAGAGAGAGACGAAGCGAGGGCGAGAGAATGACTGAGAGGAGGGAGGGGGAGGGGGAGACGAGAGAGAGGGAAAGAAAGAGTCAGGCGATAATAAATTTCAAATATAAAATTTCGAATCCTTTCGCTCTTGTATGCGTTCTTCGGACCAGAGGACTTTTGGGGTACCAGGGGTCCCGCGTTTTTACGAGAGTGCCATTGTGTCTGAGTATCCGCAGCGTACCTTTTCAACTATTTCGCTCGGTTTCTCTCTTTCTCTTTTTCCCTCTCAGTTTTTCCCTCAATCTTCGAAATCCCTCAAATCTCCCTCTCTCTCTCTCTCTCTCTCTCTCTCTCTCTCTCTTCTCGCTTCGGAAATTGTTTTTCCGAATCTCATTTTTATATTATTTTATATTATTTTATATTATTTTATGTTAATTATTATCTACAATGTTTTTTTTCCTTAATTTGTAGTAACTCTATTTATGGTACTTATTTTGTAAACTTTGATTGTTTTTGTATTAGTTTTATTATTTTCTGGATTTTTTGTATTATTTTTGTATTATTTTCGATATTGGTTATGATTAAGATTTTGCCCGACAGTTAATTCTAGGGCATAATAATATTTATCATCATCATCATCATCATCATCATCATCATCATCATCTCTCTTTCGTAAATTGGCTGTTCATATTTTTAGTTTATGTTTCAGTTTGAAGGTTAGTTTGTTAAGACTTTATCGTTTAGGTTTAAGATTAGTTGTTTAAGGCTTTATTTTTTGGTTTAAGGTTGGTTTTTTGAAGCTTTATCTTTTAGGTTTAAGGTTAGTTGCTTAAGGTTTTATCTTTTAGGTTTAAGGTTAGTTTTTTAAGGCTTTATACTTTAGGTTTAAAGTTAGTTTTTCAAGGCTTTATCTTTTAGGTTGAAGGTTAATTTTTCAAGGCTTTATCTTCTAGGTTTATGGTTAGATTTTCAAGGCTTTATCTTTTAGGTTCAAGGTTAGTTTTTCAAGGCTTTATCTTTTCGGTTGAAGGTTAGTTTTTTAAAGCTGTATCTTTTAGATTTATGGTTATTTTTTAAGGCTTTATCATCTAGGTTTAAGATTAGTTTTTCAAGACTTTATCTTTTAGGTTTAAGGTCAGTTTTGAGGGTTTATCTCTTAGGTTAAAGTCTTTGCTTGTTTACCTCACGTTATTACGCGGATAAGAAATTCATAGCTTATCACCATTATCACTTTTCCTAGTTTCTATTTTTAGATATACAGTTTATATTTTATTCAGTTTTGTTTTTGTTCTTTATTAGTCCAAAAGCATCGTCAACTAATAAAGACATCAATCATCTTTATTATCCCTTTCTCTCTCTCTCTCTCTCTCTTTTTTTTTTTGCTAAAGACCCTATCACAAAACGTTGACTCTTCGCGCAAACGAAACGAAGAAATAGGACCTAGGCGAACCCTTAAGGTGAGGCGAGAGATTATCCCACCTATTTTCGCAATAAATTGCAAACGTCGATAAAACGATAAAACGGAACGCGTATGAGTGATCGAATCCGGAAAAGCTCGGTACGCGCCCGCTCAACTATCGCCAAGATTGGTGGACAGCTTGTCAAATGTTTATTTAATTACTAATGTGAAAAGTTTTCGCTGAAACAATTCTCATCTCCCATGACGATTGCTTCGGTTCCCACTTGAGTATACGTCGCTCGCAATATTTCGAATCGATCGATCAGACCACGATTTATCGCGGACGTTAGTTGGCAAATCGTTTAAAAAGTTTCGAATTAAGCGTGAAATTTGGTTGGCGGGCGCGCTCGCCGATCGACACACGCGATCGTGCGATTATTATTAAGGTGGCGGGAGCTATCAATTTCGAGAGTTTTTCTTTCTCTCTCTCTCTCTCTAAAAAGAGAAAAAGAGAGAGAGATGATAATGTGGTCTCCAAGCTTGAGCTGCGATAAACCGTAGACTTCTCACGCTTATATATTTCCCCACCCCCCCTTCCGACACTCATTCGAGCTCTCTCTCTTTTTTTCTCTCTCTCCTCTCCCTCGCTAGAATTGTATTCACCGATTAACATGATTTATTTTTCCGATTCTATTTTATTATTTCTTGTTTTATTATATTTATATTTTAGTTGTTTTTTTTTTTATTTATTTATTATTTTCGAACGGTCGTTTTGAGGAACTTTCTGGAGCGAGACGTCAACACGTGTAATGAATTTATTCCTCCCTGTTTCACTCTTTTTTTAAATTGTTAATTTATTAGTATTTTCAGTAATTATTTCAGTAATTTCGTTATTGATAGTGTTTTTTTTGTTTCAATTTGTATTTCGGTTATTTTCTATTTTTTTTTAATTGGTAATTTTAGAGTATTTTTTAGTAACTTTTTTATTGATTTCGTAATTGTTAGTACTTTTTTGTTTCAATTTGGATTTTTTTCAGTTTTTTTTTGTTTATTTTGATTTTTACCATTATTAAATGATCTTTATACTTATTATGATGATACTTGTTATTTGTTTTATCAATTAGTTTTAAGATTTATTCATATGATCCAGTCTGATTTTTTTCACTCTTTAAATTCGTTTTTATTTATATAATAATTTTGTTATTAATTTTTATTCGTTTTGCGAAAACAAAAGTAATTATTTCTCGGAGGATTTTTGAAAAATCGTATGAAATTCGAGTTTTTTTTTTTGCCGCGTTCAATTCATTGCCTTATATATTGGAAAAAAATGTCCTCGTCATGTCCATAATCACGAGTATCGAAATGTTCACGGGTCTGCAACAGAATCGATATCATTCGCGATTTCGACGAAAAAATTAATGTCCCGAGACAGAGGGAGCCTCGCGATTGGCCCGTTCGAAATTCAACCTCCCTCCGATGTCGATTAAGCCAAGAGGCTTCGCGACGAAGCGTCCAATAAAACGATCCAACATATATATTCGTCGAGCGAGCTTTCGAGACAAAAAAAAAACGTATACCCCACCAAGACCCTTCTGCTGTTAAGGGGTCAGGCTACTGTGAAAATCTCGAAAAAAAATCATCACCGAAACAACCAAAATTGAAGGAGAAATTTCCGATTAAATCGAAATAAAACGTAATCAAACTTAAAAATCGAATAAAAAGAATTAATTAATGAAATGTTTTATTCTAAATGATTGAAACAACAAAAGAACCCTTAAAAACAAAAAAAAAGCTCGTTAAAGCCTTATAAATATAATCTTGAAGAAAAAACATCAACTTTTTAATTTAAAAAATCAATTTTCACAAACGATACCTACATTTTTGTTTTGAAAAATCATTTTTCCTAACCCTCTGCTTTTTTTTCAAAAATCAATTCTCCCTAACGATACATTATCGTTAATTTCAAAGTTTGACTCAACCATGATCCATCGAAACTCAATTTCACGATTGAAGCAACTTTTTCGAATCATTCACTCCTCTCTCCCTCTCTCTTCCTAATGAAAATCCACAACCAAACGTCCTCAAAAACAAAAACCTCATTCCAATTTCCCCACTCCCGTTTGATCCTCGACCAAAACTCGATCTTTTCCTCCATCAACCCTGAAGATCCTCCCATCCTTTCCATCAAAGATCCAACCCCTTAACGAAGCTAAGTAGCCCAAAAAAACGAACTTTTACAACTCGTCGGATGCTTGGTCGGACCAAAGGGGTAATCGGAAGATGCACTGGTGACTAAACTGAACACCCCCCCCCCCCTCCCCTGGGTTTGAATGAGAATCTTAGATTGGCAAAACGAGGGGAGGGGGGGTTGTTGTTTTGCGTGATAACCGAGGAAGCGTCAAGAAACCACCAATCCTAACTTTCCTCTTCGGCTGTTTTGAAGCCCAGTCCTCAAAACTCTGTTCGAAATTACCTTTCCCCCTAAACGTTGCACACGTACACAGACGCGCAGTTTCGTACGTAAGCTCATGTACACGTATGGGCGAAGGCAACGCTAACTTTTGAAGCAGGCAAGCCAGTGGCAACTACTCTAATTGGCCACTTTGTCCATTTATTCGATTTATTTAAATTATGGGACAATTGACAGTAGGCATTCTATTTTTTAAATCTCCCTGCTCTGGCTGCTGCTGCTCGGGGCTCCACATACGGCTGATTGGGCGAGATTGGCGTGAGACACTGGCCCCACAGATTCCCCAGTTGTGGGCTTAATCAGCTTTGATTGCTGACCGGCTCTTTCTCTCTCGCTTCTATGTAAATATATATATATATATATATATATATATATATATATATGTATGTATGTATATGTATATTTATATCCCTCAATATGCGTGCTTTCGCGCGTATTTCACATTCTATCCCTCTTTCGTCGTCACCCACCCCTCCGCCATCCTCCGTTCCACCCAGCAATGTCCGCATACACTTCGGGACGTTTCGTTTACTTTTTTTTAAATTTTTTTTTTATTCCGCTTTACGACGCACGTTCCGTCAACCCCTCGATCTCCCCCCTCCTCCGAGCGGTCATCCTCTTGTTCCTTGCTGCCGATGCGTCTACTTGGATTTCGGAGGGAAAGGAAGTCAAAGAGTTTGCGAGGGGGGGAGGTGTCGGAGGAAAGGAGGGAAAGGAGTTTGTTCAAGTGAATACGAATAAGTGTACCCGGGTGACTTCGTTTCTTCACGTAAGTGACAGTGTCGAAATTGATCTTTTTTTTTTAGAAGTTTTTTTCTTAGAGATTTTTTTTTATCAAAACTTGATTTTCCTGACTGATATTTTTGTTTTTCAAAAACGGGTTTTCCCCACTAATATTTCCTTTCTAAATATCGATTTTCGATAATGATTTCCCTTACCGGTATTTTTTCCTAAATACCGATTTTCCTACTGATTTTCCCTACCGATATTTTGTGCCCAAATACCGATTTTCCCTGCCGATATTTTGTTCCCAAATTGCGATTTTCCCTACCGATATTTTGTTCCCGAATACCGATTTTCCCTGCTGATATTTTCTTCCCAAATACCGATTTTCCCTACCGATATTTTCTTCCCAAATTGCGATTTTCCCTACCGATATTTTGTTCCCAAATACCGATTTTCCCTGCCGATATTTTCATCCCAAATACCGATTTTCCCTACCGATATTTTCTTCCCAAATACCGATTTTCCCTACCGATATTTTCATCTCAAATACCGATTTTCCCTACCGATATTTTCATCCCAAATACCGATTTTCCCTACCGATATTTTCTTCCCACATACCGATTTTTCGCGATACTTTTTCGTTCAAAAAAATCGAAACCCATCTAAAAAAACGAAAAACATTTGGTAGATCGCCGATCCTTATTCCGCTGGATCGGAGATGAAGACATTTGAGGAGTACACGACGAGAATTATGCACCAACATATGTACATTCTTCGATGGCGAATGAGATCCGAATCGAGGAGGATGACGATCTACATAATAATAAAGTGCCAGCCGATCCCGGACGCTCGCTCGGGACAACTTTCACCGGGTTCGCGTTTTACCGTTCTTGCGGTGAAGCATCGCGATTTAGATATGCAACGTGGGCAAACTGGTTGTTTTGAATAATTCCCAACAACAACAACAACAAAAAAAGTTCATCAACTAATGAAAAAAAAATAACGAAAAAGGGAATATTCAATTTTTTATCGTTTTTTTTTTGTTTTTCACTTCTTCAGTTACGCGACTGGTATTACGAGCCGGGAACTTCATCCAATTTCCTCGATGATTCCCGTAATGCTGTGGGCGGATATTTCAATAAAGGGGCGGAAAGGAGGGGGGGAGGGGATCGAGGTAGGGGAGGAAGCACACGGGGCTCGCTGACCCTGCGCGCGGTCTATGCTCGATTGCGGGAAACCGCCGGTCGAACGGAATCAACGCGATCGTTCCTCGTTCAGGCCCGGATTTTGCCCGCTCGCGTATAATAGTTTCCGCCGAACGTGTCACTGGTCCCGGAAGTGGAAAAAAAACTCGATGGATTCGGACACGCACGACAAATACCCGAAAAAGACGAAGCGAAAAAAACTAAATTTGCTTAATTTCCTACTTCTTTTTCCGATAAATAAACAAATAAATATTACTTATTTATTTATTTATGATTTTACTTGTTTATAGAATTACCTATTCATTTTTTAATTTTCAAAATTATTTATTTATTCATTTTTATATTTTCAAAATTATTTATTTATTCGATTTATTAATGAATAAATGAATGAGTGGAAAGAGATAAATTTCGATTAAGTTTCGAAGTCCATTGACTATGATAAAAACAATTTTACTTTTTTTTTCTTTGAAATAAATAAAGTAATTAATCAAATAGATTTGTTTATTTCATTTGACTATTTACTTGTGTATTTATTTATGTGATTATTCACTTTTTCATTTGATTAATTAATAAATCAATCAATGAAAAAACCCAGAAAAATGTTGTTTTTTTTTCATTGTAATTTATCATGATTCGGTTCTTTCGTTGTAATTTATGAAACGTGCTAGGAAACTGATTTTTGGATTTGAAAATTTGTAGTTTCGAGAAAATTGCAACTTACCAGAAACTTTGGGATCAGCTGCGTCCGCCTTCATTGCCGCGAGGCTAACGATCGTTGGTGGTACCTGCGACGATTAATTAAATAAAATTAAAAGATGTTTAAGCTTTTTTCTTTAATACAAATTTTGATTCCAGAAATAAACAGGTCAATCCAATTATTGAATGTGGGGTATCGATCGCGGTTATCGCAATTATCGCAATTATCGATCGCAATTCATCCGGAAACGATCCCTGGAATTTACTTTGCAATTCCTTGGAGTGATAAAGAACTGATTCTGATAAAGAAATGAAAAAAAAAAACAAATTCATGGGACACCCTAATATTTGAAAATTGATGTACTTTGGAATTTTTTTTAGACAACTTCACGTAGGTTTTGTGTCCAATAAGTTATATTCTATTTTTTAATTGATTTGACATGGAAAAAAGGCTAGCAACTCAGGAAGCACCTTAGAGCTGAATCCACTTAAATTCCGATGTGAAAATATTTTTGCTCGGATATTCACGTATCTTTATGAATTAGTGTATTTAATTAATGCGAACGTTAAGACCGTGATAACGAACAATTATCATACGAAACGGGAGTTAACGTTAGCTGGTGTCTGGTTTAATAATATGGAATACAAAGAAGGCGTTTTATCAAATTTTTCCGGCATCGAGAAAACAAAATTTACATCGATGTATATCTGTATTGTGTGCAAAAAATGTCAACTACGCGTATTAACCAAAAATGCTAAACGCTTAATTTCAATTGACGTTTCGAAGTTAGAAATGCAGGCACCTCTTTTCCGGCGAATGAGTGACCTGGCCACGATTCTATAAAGTCAAATGGCCATCGAATATTTAAACCGATCGACTTACTTCCGCCACGTTGCTCTATTTTGCGCCAATAGCGGCTCTTTTCGAAAATTGTCTTTTCATTGTCTCTTATTTTGATTTCTGAATTGATCGTTCGATAAACTCGCGGCAACGGTATCAGTGACCCAACGTCGAATACCGAGAAACTGAACAGCAATTTACAATTAAAAATTCCATTTAACGACCGATTGACGTTCCCACGGGGTCGTCACTCGCCATCGCTTGCCTCGCCACGAGGAAATCAACGAAGAAAAAGAATCCTGATTTGCTCATTTCCATTTTTATCGTAGAGGTCTTTCAAATTTTTTCAAACTTTTTTATCGATCGCGGTTCATCCGGAAATGAACCCTGAAGTGTCTAGGATTTTGTAATGGCGAATACGATAATCCATAATAATGATGATAGTGATACGATATTTCCATAGTATTGTTCATGGTCGCGTTTTCTCTCTATTGCATATGCATATTTTTTTTGCGTAATTATGCAATATTTATCGATAATTTTTTTGTAACTATTTTTTTTTAATCTTGAATATTTATTTAGAAAATATAGAAATTGTGTTTTTTTCTTCAAAATTTCATTATCATTTTTTCCTACTATTCATTCTTATTATTATATATGTTTTTATTGGGATTAATATTATTATTATTATTGTAACTTTGGCACAATTACGGACGTACACTCTATATTCACAATTTGTGAATGTCGTTATTTTATTAAAATTGTAAATATTATTTTTAACACATTTGTTACTTTATTTGTCATTTTTATTAGCTGTTATTATCTTCATTTGTCACTGTTAGTATTATTTTTAAATTATCAATATTTATCATTATTCTCTGATATTGTGTTTATTATGAGAATTATTATCATGTTATAACAGTTACGAATCGTTACTTTAGATTTGTTATTCGTTATTATTATTTCATTATGAAAAATATTTTCATAATGAAATGAAAATATGTAAATATATGATGATATTTATATGAAAATATATAAATAAAAAGTGATTAAAAAAATATGGTTTTTTATCCACTGTACATAATAATCATCAGAATTTTTTTTAACTGTTTCGATGTTCTTATTTTCTTTCGCGGAGAATATATAAAGTTTTTGGGAATGTTTATTATTACTTTCGTTTTGTAATAAAGTAATTCCGGCGTGGATGACTATAAAGTTTTTTTTTACAGCGTTTGAGAAAAACTATGGCCAACGACCTCGGACTTACTCTAATGAAAATTCATGTCATTGATTATATAAAATGAATTTTTATTATTATAAAACAAAAATGAAATGAACTTTTATTCATATTTTTAAAATATACAAATTCCATCAAAATGAGAAGAAAGAATTATGTACAGTAAGTAATCGTGAAAAAAAAAGATAAAAAGAAATAAAATTTGAAAAGCATGCAAAATGTGTGTTTTCAATATTTTTTTATTAAACATTTTTCTTCCCGAAAAGCGAATCGTAGTTGCTCGCCATTGGGCGATTCACGGGTAGCGGAAGTGCGATTTCATCGAGGGCACATATTTCATACGCGAGAACGCGACCAGCGCGAAAAACACGAGTCCGAGATAGACCGAGGCGCGACCAGCCGAGAATAAAGTCAGAGAAAGAAAAAAGGGTCGCGGGGGAGGTAAGTTGTACATAGGAAAGAAGCGCGATGGGAAGCCCTACGTGCAAGACGCCGTTACAAATTATTCGAATCCTGTACGATTTCCGAAGCCCTAGCTGAGATCGGATCCCCGACTGAATTTATGAAGTCGTTGCCACACCATCCCATCCCCCTTTCTCGTCTCTCACCCCTTTTGTTTCACCCCCCATCACACCGCCCCTTCCCTAAATGCCAATCGAAAAAAATCTTTCATAGGTGTGTAAAAAAAGAGACAAAATTCGTTGGACTGATAACGAACTGAATTTTTAAAAGAACGGAAAAAAAGAAAATTTCTTGGACTGATAAAGAACTGAAAAGAAAATAATATTCCTTGAACTGATAAGGAACTGATTTTTTAAAAGAACGGAAGAAAAGAAAATTCTTTGGACTGATAAAGAACTGAAAAGAAAATAATATTCCTTGAACTGATAAGGAACCGATTTTTATAAAAAACGAAAGAAAAGAAAATTTTTTGGACTGATAAAGAACTGAAAAGAAAATAATATTCCTTGAACTGATAAGGAACTGATTTAAAAAAAAAACGGAAGAAAAGAAAATTTCTTGGACTGATAAAGAACTGAAAAGAAAATAATATTCCTGGAATTAATAAAGAACTGAAACGAAAAATGTCATGGACTGATAAGGAATTGATTCTGATAAAGAAATGAAATAAAATTAAAATTCTTTGAAATAATAAAGAACTGATTCTCATAAATGATTAAAAGAAAAAAATTCCTTGGACTGATAAAGACCTGATTCTGATACAGAAACGAAAAAAAAAAGAAAATACCTTTGACTGATAAGCAACTGATTCTGATAAAAAAATAAAGAAAAGCAAATTCCTTGGTCTCATAAAGAACTAATTTTCATAAAGAACTGAAAAAAAGAAAACAATTCTTGGCGCGTTCTAAATTATCAATTGATCCGTTTCATACGATAAATATAAAGCTTTTCTGCGGAGTTTATTAATTGAATTATCAGTTGGGTAAATTCCCAATTTCAATTACTACATTATAATAATAATTATTATTACTATTCTTATTCTTAATCTTATTCTTCTTCTCCTTATTATTATTATTCTTATTATTCTTCTTCTTATTATTATTATTACTACTACTATTTTTATTATTCCAATTCTTATCCATCAATCCTGACAACCTTCCGAATAGCAAAGTGCGCACACTTGACCCCAACGACAAATCCAACTGAACTCTGTTCCACGAAATCATCGATCAAACGAAAAAAAGTTCAAACGAAAAAAAGTTCAAAAATCCACAAGACCCATTAAATCGTGAATATAGCACTCGTCCATTGTCGAAATTTTCGAATTCAAGGAAGAAGAGAGAAAACGAGAAGGTTGCTCGCGTACGTAATCAAGCGGATATATAATAAAAACGCTGAGTTTCGAGGACGTTGAACCTTGAGGACGTTCCCCAAATCCTCATCGAGTCTCGAACATCGGGGAATCGTCGTTCGCCAATCGGCGTAATAATTTACGCAAAGGTCATTTCAAGGACAGTCCGATCTCCAAAAGCCTCATTCGAGAGAAAATTTCATTTGAGGAAAGGAGGAGATCGTAGGAGGAAAGGAGAATGTGCCCCGATAGTCGACACTGCGCAGACGTGGAAAAGGGTATATCCTCGAGGCATACGGGCACCAATAACCAACGTGAATGTTCATATTAATATCCGTACGCGTGCATACACGTGTGCTCGTGTCTGAGTCGAGCTAAAAGAGAGGGAAAGATCGAAAGAGGGGAAGAGGGCGGTGGGGGGGGGGGGGGGGGGGCGGGGCGAGGGGGGGG
>JAPYZJ010004942.1:0-12525 GCA_030522765.1 Ophioninae sp. B BG-2022a
TTTCATGAAATTCTGAAAAGCCGTTTAGGAAATCCATGGGAAACTGTCACTCCAATCTGCGGACGAGGGGGAGCGGGTGTGCGGCTCCCTCTTAAGAGGTATCGCCCTCTCTTGAGAACTGTTCTTCTATGCAAGTCGGACTTCGTTGACCGTGCTAAGCGCGCCCCATAAGCGCTGTTGTTCCGTCTTAATTTGTGTTCTCTGACACCAGAGAACAAAAGTATAAATTCTGTGTCGGCGAAAGTTGCATCGGATTGTTTCTTTATTTATAAACTTTATTAGACTGTGTAAATATATGTTCCATTAACATAAATATAATAACCCCCTTATCGTGTTGTGACTTGTTGATCGACGCCCGAATCAGCGCACATTTGCACGCGTTATAACCTCAAAATATACTCCGAATACATAATTCCGTTCGTTTTTTTTTACCGAAGACGTTATACCAGGTGACATATGAGCCAAATAGACGGTATTTTCGGACAGACAGTTTTCATAGTTAAATAGATCATGTTTACGGAAAAAGAAAACTGTTCATTTCCCTGTATCCATGGATTCGACATTGCTTTGTATTCACTTAAAAAACTGTTACAGTAATAGCAAAGTCGATTCATTATATTTCAGATTATGTTCACCTTTGTACGTGTTCTCTATAAAATACCTAAATGGCCAGGTCTACCTTTGGTATGGCAAATCTTGATCGTGGAATATATCGTACGCATACTAGTACAACATGTATCGTGTACGCGTCATTGATATAGCACCATAGTGATATATTGCAAATATACTTGAATAATCACAGTCGTACAATACCATCCGATGTAGGCGGCCGCACTGACTGTCTTACTGGTAGAACATACTCCATAAGCACAGTCTGCAATCTGTACATGCTTATCTAAATAATTCTAGAACATAGTCGGTAAATGAATCTTTTTCTTCTTCGAGGCTATTTTTCTCGCAAATATCCCAAGCATCAGTTTGAATTGAATCAAACAAAACAAATATGGCAATTTGTACCGTATAACCACAAAAATTAGTTGCATCGATGCTATTATTGTTGTATCACCTCACGGGTCAACGATAATATTTAAAAATTGCACTAATATAGCGGGTATTTGCGGGGACGAAGGCATAGGAAAAAAATCAATATTTGCTACGTAACACGAAGAGTGATACCGCCGCTACTTACAATTTAGTTGGTCATCCCTGCGGCAAAGCTTCCGCCAATTTCACAACCTTTTTCTGGTGTTTCTTAGCGGTCGATGAAAGACTTTAGCCGAAAAGGAAATTGAAAAGATTGTATCATACTAATCATGGTCCAATTTTTAATGGACAAGACAAATTGTTTTATCCGAAGGACAGTGACGGATGGATCCAGCTAAACGCTCACATTCGATTCTCTCTTCTAATACACAGCAAGAAAAAACGTAGTCGTAACCCCTTTTGTCAAACAGCCCCAGACGAACGATCCGGACAAACATAGCTTGTAATTCATCTTCGCAACTCTTCTTTTGCATACAATTTTCCTGGACTTCCGACTCCTCTGTAGTAATTCTTATTTCATGTTCAGAATGATGCTATAAGTGAACATATAAAAACATTTACAGTTGCGAAAAAATGGGAAAGAACAACAGGCATCAGAAGAATCTGAAATCTGAGAGAGCAAAGGTGAAACTGAAAGGAAAAAAGCAGCCAAAGAATTTGCCAAAAGGATTGAACGTGACGGACACGAACTTCAAAGTAAAAAAGATTATTATTAGGGAACAACTGAAGCAGCACGAAGGGACGGAGATACTGAGCCGGAGAAAGTTGAACATCAAGGTGAGAGCGGCGACTAGTATCTACCGGTAATGATATTACCCGATTACATTAAGAGCAGTGGGATTTTTTAGGATCTGCTGACGAGGCTTCAGCATCATAATTCCGGGGCTCGGCAAGATGCGATACGCGAAATGGAGGAGATGCTGTCGCATCATTCCCCGGAGATCCTTAGTTCGCAGTTGCATTCCCTGCTGCAAGGAATCGCTTCTCTGATGCTCGACAAACAAAAAGACATACGTCGTGACGCTTTGAAAGTGTTAAATTCTATCCTTGGGCCGATATCGAACGAGCAATTGCATCCGTTTGCAGATGTTCTCGTCTCGTATCTTCGTTGCGCGATGACTCACATAAATCCTATCGTTAAAGAGGATTCACTCTTGTTTCTGGACGTTTTGGCGCAAAACTGTGGATCGCTGCTCGCTAGGAACGCCAGAAAAGTCTTGCCAAATTTCCTCGATATGATATCGAATTTGGGGTCTGCGTCGCAGCCAGGAAGGCAACTGGTCACAACGATGAGCTCGAGGAACACCAGTGTCAAACTGAGAACAAAGGTACTAAGTAGACTTTCGACGATTCTGTCCTCCATGATTAGCGAGAGAAGAACGCAAGGCCTCGAGGTCAATCGTTCCCGTAATAATAAAATTCTCGTGGTCGACCCGGAACTACGTCACGCCTCAATCTACAATTCGAATTTGTCAGGCTTGTGCAGTGTCGACTTTGACATTGCGGAAAATCCGAATGTTGAATCCGAGCTCGCCGAGCTCATGAGGTACATGCAAGCGCTCATGCCGCTAATGTTTGATAGTTGGCTGGAAGTTTCACCTAAGCGGAGCTCGCTCACCTCCGACTCCGACCCTTTCATCAGTCAAGAAGCGGCGAATCTCTTGAAAAGCATAGCTGAGGTTATCCGAGTAATGATTGAATACTTTGAATTATTGGAGGCGGAGATCGACAGTCGCGATCACAGTACGTGGTTGAGAGAAAACTTTCTCGGCAGCCTCGAGAGAAATTTGATGGATAAATTTCCATACTCTCGGAACGAAAACTCACCAAAGCCGTGCAAACGTCAGGAATACTTCGAAAGACTCGAATCCAGCGACAAATGCGATGAGCAAAACTTTTCTCTCGCTTACGCGCACCTCTGGATACTCACAGCTAATAGGTCGAATAAAATCGAAAATCTCGCGAGCAAAAATATCTGCTCGTCAATTTTGGATCACGTCAATGGTATGGAAAACAAAGTACAGTCGTGGAGTTGAACTCGAACTTTTCGTTGTGCCGCTGACCGTATCTTTGAAAAATATCCGCAGATAGATTAAGAGGCTGGTCGAATAACGATGCAATTGCCCTTCCACATCTCATGAAACTCCTTCGTGTAATATTACTTCGCGGTAGTAAAGTTCTTTACAATAGTGGCCTCAACCTGGGCGACAGTCTTCGTGCCGTAATCGATGCCCACGCGAGAGGATCGAGACGGGAATTGCAAACCCACTTATTCACGATCCTCACCGAGATCGTACACGACCACGAGCTCCGAGAATTGCACAGGTCAGTCTCCGACACTTGTCGATCAGTTGAATGCCCGCAAAAAGGCGTGCGCAACGGGTCATCCACGGAAAACCGAACATATTTAGTGTTGCAAAAAATGATAGCTCTACGATGCTCGCAAGATTTTAAAAGAAACCCGTTTTTTTTCCAGCGAAAAAGCTTTCAAAGACTTCGTGACTTCACTACCAGACTCGTTACTCAAGAATAGCATCAACTGGGGCACGATACAAATCCTGAACAGAGTTGTTTTACAGCACGGGCATTGGATACGCGATAAACTCGCGAATAAACATAAAGAAATAATAGGTGAGGATCGTATCTACGATTTATTTTTTCAACGTTTAATCGATCGTTCCTTAACCCATTTTCAGAAAATGCGAAAAATATCGAGATCATCGGTAGCAACGACGAGCAACGTTCACGTCTTATGATATGCAATCTCTTGTATTTCATACACGAGGAAATATATTATTGACGCATCCATTCGGCCTTCTCTCGTTGCGTTTTTAAATTCAATGCATTCGGAGATGTCCAGCTTGCGTTGCCTCAAATAAATTGATACCAATCGAAAATGGAGGAGACATTTTTATAAATAAATAAACATTTATTTCCAATCGACAAACACTAGTTAGGGCTGCGACAAAATTGTTTCGTGTAGAACTAAGCACACCAATTACTACAATAAGGAGAATCGCCGTTCATTATTGGAATACGCGGATTTTTTTACAAATATATATATGCATATATTTCTATCTACACAATCCGATGTGGTTCCTTCCTGATAATTGCCACCATATCTCGTATTTCGGTCAACGAATGCAGCTCATGAGAGGACGCGCCGGGAGGTGCATCGAGTTACGGGTTAGGATTTGACACGGTTATAGTACGGATACGTACTATTAAAACCCCTGAGGATCAGGTGGCAACTCTGCCCCGTTTTCAAGAAAGCGCGGGTTCAAACTTACCACTCTTTATGGCTCGAAAGGCGCAAATAATGAAACAATGGAGCGAATAGCCAAGCGGCAATCGAACCAAATTCTTGAACCGGCAGCCCGGGTTAGAAAACTATGCATTAAAAAAAAATATGATTACCATAATTCGATGATCGATTTTGAACGGAGTGTAGTACAAGAAGGCTTTGGATGAAGTACCAGGGAATTTACAAAGCCAGCAGAGTCATCGATTTGAGTATTTAAAAATACGGTTTCTCGACTTTTCAGAACAAAAAAAATCACGTCGATAGGAGGATATGATAAAAATGAAAATTCGCTCATTCGGTATATTCATCAGGTAACCGAAGTAATTGAGTAATAAAGCGGAGTATTGTAATTTCGTCACTCGCACCTTGCGAGCCATAAAGAGTGCCCTAAACATCAAACCGCGATTTATCGAAAACGGAGCTGAGTTGACAGCTAATCCTAAGCGTTTTTTATTAGTAACTAACTACGCACGCTCTAATCGTGCAAAGTCCCAATCCGTAATTCAACACATCTCTCAGACCGTCCCCTTGTTAGGATCTCTTATAAGAGACTGCTAAATTCTTAAATGTCTTTCTTTAAAACGAACCTAAATGTTAAAAGTTATTGACAGTTCAATTTTTATAAAACGTATTTTCGTCTCGTGCTCTGCAGAATGGAGAATACAAGTTTGGATCGTTTGCGAAAAATTGTCTTATACGCAGTTGAGTTTTCTTTTGAATATCAGATTGTGAGGAATTAAGTGATGCTGAGCCTAAAGATTTTCGTTTGGTCCAAATATCAATGATCTTTCAAAAACATCCGACAGAAAAATTCACATATATGAGACGAGTAAGCGTGAGAGAGACAGTCGACATTTTTACACCGCTATTACTCCAGGGTGAAACTTCTTTTTCGAAAAATAAACTCATCAACTTCTATACAGACTGATGCCTGATTTTTCATTGAAAACTTAACTGCCGATGAAAAAACGGTTTTCGAAACTTTGTGAGTTTACGTCGATCTTCTACATGTCCTTAATCTTCACTCGTGAAGCGCGTGACCTTCTTAGAGTCGGGTAAGAAACACCAACTTCGAATGACTAGACGGCTCAAAATTGCGAATTTGACTATACCGAAACTACAAGTTTGGTAATTGTTGGGGTTTGTTTGAGTTTGTTTAAAAACAAGGGTTTCAATCAAACTAACGAACCCAAACAAACCCAAACAGTTTTCGTAAACCTTTACGAAATTTGGAGTTTCGGACTATTACAATTCGTAATTTTGAGCCTTCTGGTCAATCGAAGTTCGGGTTTCCTACTCAGCCCCACTTTCTTCGATATTGTCCACCTCGATGCGAGGCTCCGTATCTTGCCACGAGGTGGCTACCGTTGCTTCCGCGTTTCTTACAAGTGGTCGCAGTGTCTAGCGCCTCAATATATAACTCGTCCCTCCTAGATCCTAAATCTCGGTGCGTATAGGACAGGCTGCGATGGCACAGATTGAGTCCAACCGAAGAGTCTGTCACTATAATCGACACGGAATAATAAACATTTTTACCGAACTGCCCTTCAAAGACCTTAAACAACTTCACAATGGCCGAACGCCGTAATTAAAGGCAGATATACACCTAGATCGTCGAAAAAATCGATTTTTTTGTGCATTTTCTCGAAGTTTGGGGTCTCCAGAATTATCTGGTGGAAATTGCAAGTTGATATTTCGATGAATAAGCCAGTTACAGCCAAGAATGTGAAACGTATTTTGCGTGTATTTATTTATTCCCAAATGTTCAAACGCGTTTCTCTCAAAACCACGTTTTTCAAATCGGTACCCAAAATTCCTCAAAAACCAATGAACCGATTGCCTTCAGGTTTTTTGTGGTTATTCTTTACACCATTGTCTAGTAGATACTTGTAATAGGATTTTTATTCCGTTATTTAGTTTTTATTTTACAGAAAAAATAATAACTCATTTTTGGCTCAAAAATCACTATTTATGTTCAAACGTCCGCTACTTTGTCATAATAGTATCTAATTTGTCATTATAGTATCTAATTTAATAATCTTTTTGTTTTTTTTTCTGATGATTTTTTAAGACGCTAGTGGGTACCGTATACGCAGATTCTTATATATTGTCGAATAAATAAAATTAAACATATTTTTGAATGTATATGGGGCATTCCATGCCGATTCGACCTGGGTCTGACCCGTCACCTCTCCGATTTGACCGGCGATTTTTTATGTTATTGTACTATCTTTATCTATTTCTAAAAGGCATTCGAGGAGTTTTTCGGATTTTTTACGAACGAAGTGCCTTCACAATATATTTTATAAATAAAAAATTAACGCCCAAATTTAAAAATTGGAAGAAAATCACAAGAATCCTGTGTCACATATCAAACACTATGAGCGTTGAGAAAAAGTGGGCGCGCGTTTCGTTTGGCCGGCAATGCGCTTTTTAGCAAAAAAATGAAAAAGAAATATTTTTAAATAGAATTAAAAGCCCACAAAACACAAATATTCTTTTAAAAATCTGAAAAATTCTGGTCAATTCTTCTTCTGGTCAAAATGAAAACTTTTTTTCATTTCTCCGCTGTCATTTTTTGTTTTTCTTTTTTTTCGAAAAAGCGCGTTGTAAGCTGAACCAATTGCGCGCCCACTTCTTTTTCAAACCTCACAGTATTTGATATGTGACCCAGGATTTTTGTGACTTTTTCCGATTTTTAAATTCAGGCGTTAATTTTTTGTTTATAAAAAATATTGTGAAGTCAAATCGTTCCGAAAAAATCTGAAAAAATTCTTGAGTGCCTTTCAAAGATAGTACAATAATATAAAAAATCGCGGATCAAATGGGAAAGGTGACGGGTTAGACCCAGGTCGAATTGGTATGAAATTGCCGATATACTTTCAAATAATTAAAACCCCAATCCGAAATTTCAAATAGTTTTCCTTGAAAGAATTTACAAAAGTTACATTTTTCCGGCTCCTAGGTGTATTTCTTCCCTTCAACATGATATATATTTAGCAGAACTTAAACAATACTTGAGTATAAAATACTGTTCCTAATAAGTTTAATCATAGTAGTTTCATTATCGAACTCTTTTCGCGTGTGTCCCTTTTTACAATAATTAAATCCGAGCTAACACACACACACGAATAACACGTGTTACGTCGGACTTCTTTATCTACCTGTTTCAATGCAATTAATGCCCGATGCATGTACTGGTTATGTTTTTTTGCGAATAATCTTCAGTTGCGAAGAGATGCAAGAGTGGTCTTCGGGGAGGAAAAGATTGGCCGCTAGTCTGTTCCGGCGTCACGGTCAACGTGATCCAATCATCTGGCTTGAATTCACCCGATCCATCCGAGTTCGTGAAGATAACTGATTGTTTAACATTGGACAATAGGGTCACGTCGCTTTAACTAAAAATCATCACGGTTAATAAATTGAGTTCGTGGATGATATTCTTCGAAAACTGAAAAATCACACCTTGGGTATTACATCTTTTCACGTGGTTCTCATTCGCGACTGCCTTGTGTACAGAGCTAGACTGGGACAAAAACGAAGGTAAGGGAAATTTCAAGTTCACTTGAGGAAACCGAATATGCTTTATATGAAATTTACCATCCGTTCTACAACTTGTACACAAATAAGAGAACGAACAATTTTCCACGTATTTTCCATTGGTGGAAAATGGTGGCTCACTAAACGATCGTAACCCGGCGAGAGTGTGGCAGGGTCTGTCATACCCACCATGTTGTAGTTGACTGTCGTTGAAAATTCATTGTAACTTGTTTCCAGTGATGTACAATATAAAAAAATAATTAAAATAATGCGTTTTCTTAAAAATCTAGTTTTACAGCCAATTTGGTAAAAGGGTATGTCAAACCCTGCGAAATACTCTTTGTTATATATTTTTACCGGGTTAAAAGGGGAAATTAGGGTGAATGAAAATACCAAAGTGTCTTTCAACGTAGATACTAGACACTAGGCAAATGTAGAAGAGGTTTCCGACAAATGTATAAATCTGTCCGCGATATAATCTGTTATGAAAAAGTTTTTTCTTTTTTAATATTATTATGAATAGCTTGTTTAAAGTCCATCCATTTATTGAATGTTCGATACCTTATGACTGGTGATTCGATTTAAAAAAGACCACTATCCATCAGTGGGGCTGCCATTCATAGATCAAAAGTCTTAAAACTTCATCCTATCCATGCATGTGTGAGGCAACGTTAGTAAACATCTACTTGCATTTCTCAAGTCTCGGATAATCGGCAACGCGTCCTTTATCACAGTGGTGGTACTACACCAAAACAAACCCAAACAAACCCTCGCTCCTCCGCCTATCGAAAGGAACACGAGACTAGGAAACGAGACGTCATCACGGCTGTGTTTCTTCTTTCTTCTTGGCGACGACGATTCCAATTGAAGGAAAATATAGGGATGACGATTTCAAAATCTGGTCGTCTCACTGACACATTCTAGCGCGAAGTTTTCGTCCTCGACGAAAGCCAAATTCGTCGTTCCATTTCGTATCGCGTGAACTCGTTGATCGGCGGATGTTTCGTCGTCCAGGGATTCGTCATCATGGCAAATGTTGATGATATTCTCGACGCTGGGTGTGATCGGTAGTACGGGCAGTTCCCGATCGATAGGTGGCCATTCGGAATTGTTTCGGAGTTCGTGCTCGATCCTGAGATAACGTTTCTTGGACTTCTCGGGTCTGTAGAGAGCGGGTTTGAGGCGACGCTCGATAAGGTACTCGACGAAAAACATTTCTATGCCGAGACAAATGAGGAAGTTAACAAAGGCAACGACGAGTATAAGGATGGGCCAGTCGTATTGCGGCGGTACGATCAGTTGAAGAGCGCTGATGACCCAATTAGCGGGATAAATGGTGATATAGGTGCAAATTCCGACGAGGACAAGAATCGAAGCTATGAAAGCGTAATTCGTGTAAATTTCCTTTCTGTAGGGTTTCCCGCGGGAGAATATCACCGCAGTTGTTATGTACTGAAAGAGGGAGACGCAGAAGACCGAATAGTTCTCGTAGCAGGTGTACGCTGTGGCGTTTTTCGGTACAAACGGCACAAACCAAGAAAACGTCCGAACGGTGTGAAAAGCCAAGGCCTGAAAGATCGTCATGACGAACATATGAAGAGTCAGCGAGAGCAGCGGGGTAAAACTCAGCAGGCTTGTCATAGGCGGTTCTTTCGCCAACTTGCCCTCGAACGCCTTCGTCTTGCCGAAGAAGAAGGCAAAATTCACTATCAGACATATGTCGATGAAGAGAAACTCCAAATCCGTCAGGTTCGAGTCGATCGAGTATAGTATTATGACCGAAAGAAATTCCGTCAGAGAGTACGTCACCATGAACTTGAAAATTCCAAAGGAAGTTACAAGTGCCGCACGGCCCTGTCTTATCACTTTGGGCACGCACGTTATATCCGGTATTCTCGACGTGAACGGACTCGCGACACTGAAAAACGAAAAGAAAAGAGAAAGTCATAGCTGATTGAAAATTAGCTGGCCCTGCGGCGGAATGGCCTTTTGGGTGGCCTATTTTTATATGTACGCGTACCTTGATTCAGCTTCGGAGAGAGATACACCTGCATGAGCGGCTCTCAAAGCACCACAGTCGTTAGCGCCGTCACCACACATGGCTGAAATATCGGAGACAGTGCTTCATTCGTTTATTCATCATAAATTTATTCACCATAAATTCGGCAATCGGTTGCTCATTTTTAGGGTTCCGTACCCAAAGGGATCCTATTACTAAGACTTCGCTGTCTGTCTGTCTGTCTGTCTGTCTGTCTGTCCGTCCGTCTGTCTGTCACCAGGCTGTATCTCATGAACCGTGATAGCTACACAGTTGAAATTTTGGCAGATGATGTATTTCTGTTGCCGCTATAACAACAAATAATAAAACTTAAATTAAATTAAAAATTAAGAAGTTTCTCATACAAGAAACTTTGTTTTTCGGCCTTTGGTACAGAACCCTCCGTGCGCGAGTCCGACTCGCACTTGGCTGGTTTTTTATTCGTACTTCCCTAAGGTTTATGTAATTAAGGCGGTCTTCTAGTTTCTCGGGTCGAAAAAATTGATTTTTTTTATAAATCACATCTACAACATGTGTAGAAAATGTGTGTCAAAAGATTTTTCAATATTCGAAGTGGTTCACAAGTCACAGCTCTGGAACGGAGCAGGTATACGGTATACGAACGGAGCAGGTATACGAAACTTTCAAACGCGTTTTTCTCGAAACGACATTTTTCGAAACGGTGACCACGATATTTCAGAAAATAGTGCACCACTCTTGTTCAAATTTATACAGCATCTTTGATATGGTATAAGGCGATTGAACTAGGATTATCATGATTGCTTCGATAGTTTTTTTTTACGAGCGAAGAACTTAAGAAAAAATGAGTAAAAAATAGAATGTAATTTTCAAAAGTGTATAAAACAGTCAGATTTTGTAATTTAGGATTCACTCTAGTTCAATCGCTAGTCTTAAATATGAAGATTAAAATGCCGTTTGGTTTTTTATCTCAGTCGTTAGTTCGTCGCCGTGCAGTCTGTCGGCCACTATAACTTTTATTCTATTATATATTTTGGCTTCAACAAATTTGTAAAGTTTATTTAAATATTAAGAAAGCTTATGTAAAAACAATGAGATTGATTATTTCGATGGTTCGCTCGTAACAAATTATTGAAAAAGCCAAAAAAAAACAGCCGAGAAACTAAAGGACCGCGTTAAATTACTATTCGTCATAATTAATCTATATTTATCACGATTGATCCTGTGTGATCAGTATTATGATTCCAGATTTTGAATAGTCATGAGTCCTCATCAAAAACTGTTGATCATTCAATATTAGGATTGATTACAATGATTTAGTGTTCGCGATGGGCGATTGTAAACGCGAATTACTCGTTATGAATTCTTAATCATATATAAGCCCTTTATTTAGTATTTTGTCAATAATCATCGTTACCAATGCCCCTCGATAACACAGGTCTGCAAATTTGAACTCTTATTTTCCCCTTTTCGATTTGAATGCTGATCTTGGGGTATTTGTACGTGGGGTACGAATATGTACTTGGATTTTTCCTATCATTCCCCGTTTTTTTTGTGGGAAAACCAACTTTACAAAGTATTTTGTTTTAATCGCAATTAATAAACACTTATAAACGTTACTTGCTAACTCGGTAATGTTACGCTGCACTTTTAAGTTAATTTCTATTATAAAATCATTAAGTCTATAAAAAATGAGGTCTTTCCCAAATGTCTTAAAAATCCACCATTTTCTTTTATAATTAGGACATGTCGCTTAGTTAATTAAGTTATTTTTAACTAATTAGTTATGAGAACTTATTCATTATTGTTTGCTACAACCATTATGTTTTTTGTTAGATAAGAAACGATATAATAAAATATTATCTAAAAACTACGAAGGCCTCGGTAATTTTCGCAACAAAAAAGCTATGCTGACCCACTAAAAATCCTGACGTCATAGAATTTTTTAAATATTTTTCACGTAATCAGTACCCCAAAATCTATCCAAATCAATCATTAAAGCGGAAAGGGGAAAACCATTGCAGACCTGTGTAATTATTAGTAATTATTTACCATAACTCATCATCACAAATCGTGTTTTGAATCTCGAGACCAAAATGAAGAAAGGGAAGAAATGTATGTTGAGGAAAATATTGCTAGGTATATACTGACCAACGTAATATCCAAGCTGCATTAACTCAAGCACAAGCTGTTGCTTCTGTTCACTGGTCATCCTCGCGAAAACTGCACCTCTCACGCAAATAGAAGGCAGTAGGTCGGCATAATATTCTCGAAGTAACTGCCACGTTTGACCAGTAAGAGCAAACCGATACTCCTTATTCAGATTCATTCCTCTCTCGAGTGCCTCGAACGATGACGTCATAAGTTTACCATTCTTGGCAGCCTAACAACGAAACATTATTTTTCATTTTCGCATATATTCCTTTAAATTTCAATACTTGAATTTGTATCTGTATCCTTCGAACCGACTCTTCTTTTTCTCTCGAATTGTTACATTCTTGTATTTCTCATGGATCATTTGAGAGGGAGCCGCACACCCTCTCCCCCTCGGCCGCAGATTGGAGTCATAGTTTCCCATGGATTTCTTAAACGGCTTTTCAGAATTTCATGAAATTTGACC
>JAPYZJ010004943.1:0-17296 GCA_030522765.1 Ophioninae sp. B BG-2022a
TTTGAATTTCGGGAGGGAAATACTGGAACCGGGCGAAGGCCGCGGGGGTTTGCGTGTTTTTTTTTTTTTTTTGTTTTATTGCGACAGTAGCGGTGACAGTCGAGTGTCGTTCGAATTCACGAAGAAACGGCGGGCCACGTGCCTCGCGTGTTAAACCGCCCAACCATCCTTCCCAATTAACGAGTTTGCTGAAAGTCACGCGTGTTGTGTGTATTCGGGCGGGTTCGTAGAGGTGGCGCGCGGTACTTATTCTATTGGGGTGCAATTAAACATTTTTTTTTTCGCGATAATATTTTTTTACGAAATTTGTAGATATGTTTTGGCAATTAAACATTTTTTTTTTCGCGATAATATTTTTTTTACGAAATTTGTAGATATGTTTTGGCAATTAAACATTTTTTTTTCGCGATAATATTTTTTTACGAAATTTGTAGATATGTTTTTGGAATGAATTTTTTTCTTTCAAAATTTATTTTTAAAGGCCACATTTAACGATTTGAAAAATTTATCAGCAATTTTGCAATTTGAAAATTAGAAAACCTTTTTGAAATCCGACAATTGAAAAACCATTTTTTAAATTCGACAATTGAAAAGCCATTTTTTTATTTGAAAATTGAAAAGCAATTTTTAAAAAATCGAAATAAAGAAATTTTTTCAAAATCGAAATAAAAAAGCAATTTTTTCAAAATCGAAAAAAAAGAAATTTTTTTCAAAATCGAAATAAAAAGCAATTTTTTCAAAATCGAAAAAAAAGAAATTTTTTCAAAATCGAAAAAAAAGCAATTTTTTCAAAATCGAAATAAAAAAGCAATTTTTTCAAAATCGAACAAAAGCAATTTTTTCAAAATCGAAATAAAAATCAATTTTTTCAAAATCGAAAAAAGCAATTTTTTCAAAATCGAAAAAAGCAATTTTTTCAAAATCGAAATAAAAAAGCAATTTGAAAAAATTAAAATTAATCGCCCTCAGATACAATATATTCGTACCATTGTTTATTTGGCGTATCCCTGCGTATGTTTGGGTTTGTTTGGGTTCAACAAAAAAATGGAAAATGGAATTTTTTGAAAAAACCGCACAAACTTATCAAACTTTTATATACCCACATTTTTATTCATTAATTTTCGTTTTATCAAATTAATACGAAAATAGAAAAAAATTGAAGAAATGAAAAATGTACAAATGTCTCGAAAGGAACATTCGCGAATTAATGAAATTTGTATAAATTGATGAATTTTTGATAAATTGAGTTATTGATAAGAAGGGTTTCGTGAGATTGGAAAGATTCACGATTGAAAAATGCTTGCAAGCGAATCGCAAAAGAGGCAGGTGTGTCCACGCATAGCTCTCCGGCAAACGGATGTACCTTGTTTGCAGGGCAGACCTGTAGAAGCCTGTATATGAGAAAATGTCTCGAACGCGAGTTCGAGTTCTCTTCGACTTTGCGAGGGCACACCGTGCGCCGTTCCCGCGCGAGTTAAACTCGGCTGCGCGCACACACGCGCACATTCGCCCGTCAGAATCCCACGAGAGACCCGATACCCGTGACCATCTCTCCAGAACAATACGACGAATTTCCGTTTTCGTTTTTTTTCCTTTTTTCCATTTTTTTTTCTACTTTGTTTCATTTTTCCATTTTTTTCCCACTTTGTTTCATTTTTCCATTTTTTTCCCACTTTGTTTCATTTTTTTCCATTTTTTTCCTACTTTATTTCATTTTTTCCATTTTTTTCCCACTTTGTTTCATTTTTTCCATTTTTTCCCACTTTGTTTCATTTTTTTCCATTTTTTTCCCACTTTGTTTCATTTTTTCCATTTTTTCCCACTTTGTTTCATTTTTTCCATTTTTTTCCTACTTTGTTTAATTCCTTCCATTTTTTTCCCACTTTGTTTCATTTTTCCATTTTTTTCCCACTTTGTTTCATTTTTTTCCATTTTTTTCTCACTTTGTTTCATTTTTCCATATTTTTCCCACTTTGTTTCATTTTTTCCATTTTTTTCCTACTTTGTATCATTTTTTCCATTTTTTTCCCACTTTGTTTCGTTTTTTCCATTTTTTTCCCACTTTGTTTCATTTTTTCCATTTTTTTTCCACTTTGTTTCATTTTTTTCCATTTTTTTCCCACTTTGTTTCATATTTTCCATTTTTTTCCACTTTGTTTCATTTTTTCTATTTTTTTCCCACTTTGTTTCATTTTTTCCATTTTTTCCATTTTTTTCCCCACTTGGTTTCATTTTTCCATTTTTTTCCCATTTTCTTTTCCACTTCTTTTTTTCCTTTGTGTTCCATTCTTTTCCTATTTGGAATTCTCATTGAAATTACCATTCGATTTTGATTTATCAATTTTGTGAATCTGAATCAAAGAACAAATATTAAGTAAACATTTAAACAAAAACATCAATTATAAGTTTGGAAAAAAAACATTAGATAAAGGTTTGAAAAACATAAAATAGAAATTAAAAAAAAAACGAAATACTTTTTTAAAAATATATATTAAATATAAATGTATATAGATATAGATAAATTGATATAGATAAAAATTTATATTAAATAAATAAATAAGTTTGGATATAAAATTATTTATTTAAATAAATAAAGCCATTTTATTTAAATAAATAAATTTATATCTAAATTCTTTAACTTAAATAGAATAATTTTTTCAAAAAATGCCTTTTTCAAAATGATAAAGGTTTGAAAACATAAAATAGAATTTGAAGAAAAAAAAACGAAATATCTTTTTTTTTAGATATGAATTAGATATAAATTTATTTATTTAGATAAAATGATTCTATTTATGATTTTATGATTTATTTAAATAAAATTATTTTATTTATGATTTTATGATTTATTTAAATAAAATGATTTTATTTATGATTTTATGATTTATTTAAATAAAATGATTTTATTTATGATTTTATGATTTATTTAAATAAAATCATTTTATTTATGATTTTATGATTTATTTTAATAAAATGATTTTATTTATGATTTTATGATTTATTTAAATAAAATGATTTTATTTATGATTTTATGAATAATTTAAATGAAATGATTTTTTAAAATATAAATTGTCGCAAAAAAATGCGAAGAGGAACGACTATTCGCTAATAAATGTGGGATGCGATGAATTTTTGCTCGTATTTTTTGTTTGTTTGTTGGATGTTCGTGTCTCTTTGGAGCGCGAAGAAAACCGTTAACGAATTCGTCTTGGAATTTTCTCACATCTAGTGAGAAGAGTGCCAATGAGAGCCGTGTGCGACCAAGACGTAAAAAAGTATAGTGTGGCGGGGGATAAGAAGAACGTACACAGTCGTTACGTTTCCGACCTCTGCGAGAACTCGGAAGGCTCCTCCGTGCATTGTTTCCCTCGAACTTTACTCGTGTCTATACGCGAACGATCTTTCGCGTTACTTTCTACTAAAAAACCATTTTTCGCACGCTCAGCCTGTCCTGACTCTCCCACAAACTTTTCTCGACAAAAACGACCACATGGTAGAAATTACCAACTGGAAGTAAACAAAAAAGTTTCGAAAAAAAAAACAAAGTACCCCGTTTCAGCTTCCGCACTCGACGATTCCCACTTTGTGAATATCTGTTTGGGTTTATTTCCAGGTTTTCTTCAAATTTGAAAAAAACTCGTTTTTATTCGTTTTTATTTTTGTTTTGTTTCGAGGTTTTATTCGTGATTCGAGGAATTTTTAGATTTTAAATGTTTTAGGATATTTAATGGTTTTTTTTTGTTGATTGTATTATACACGATGATTTATGTGATTTTTGGATTATAGATTACGGTTTTTAATGTTTTTAGGTTATAGACAACGATTTTGAATTTTTTTGAATTATTGGTCATGATTTTTCATATTTTTAGATTTCAGTAAATTATTATACATTTTTGTAGATTTTTGACAACGATTTAGAATTTTTTTAATTGTAGACAACAATTTTTAATATTTTTGGATTATAAAAAATGAATTAAAACATTTTTGGCTTATAAAAAATGATTTTTAACTTTTTTAGAATATAAAAAATGATTTTAAACATTTTTAGATGATAAAAAATGATTTTAAACATTTTTAGATTATAAAAAATGATTTAAAACATTTTTAGATTATAAAAAATGATTTTTAACATTTTTAGATTATAAAAAATGATTTTGAACATTTTTCGACAATAGAAAATGATTTTTAATATTTTCAGATAGATGATTACAAATATTTTCAATTATTGTCTCTTCCTAAAAATTCCAATGCGAGAACCAATATTTTTAACAGTGACTTATCTTCAATTTTTCCTAAACTTTGAATACTATAGATTTTGTAATATTTTTAGTTTTTAAAGTTTTATAAAATTTTGAATATCAAAGTTTTCGAAAAAGTGAAAAATTTTGAAATGCGTTTCAAAAATCGCCGCTGCGTGGGAGAACCTTTATTTTCTGGGGATAGGGGAAACAAATAGTGACTCACTTGTTCAATCGAAAGCCACCTTAAGGGTTAGGGGGGGGGGATTTGCGTGCCTCTTGGCGAGAGGGTGTTGAATTTCTTTTTCAATTTATCTTCCTCTTGTTCCCTCCTTATTTGCGTTAGGAAACGCTAGAACGTTTCGTGGCGTCGGGACGCCGCGGGGGGAGAGGGGGTAACGGGTTTCGATCGCCGGTAATCGACGAGCGTGTTTGCGCTCGCGTCAGCGAACCATCGGCATCGACCGTCCGGTTTTTCATCGCACGAACACGAAGGAGAAAAAAAAAAGAAAGGTAGACGAATATTTCGTCCACGGGCAGAAAAGTATTTTTCTAGCGGTGACGAGCCTCGTATCCCAACACAATTTTTGTTCTTCTCGTTGATGATTATTGGAAAATGATAGGGACGAGACACTGATTTTTTTTTTCTTTTTTTTTCATACCGATAACAACTCTCAATTTTTTTATATAAAATTTGTACAACATTTTTTATATAAAATTTGTACGAAATTTTTAAGTTAAAATTTGTACGAAATTTTTTAAGTTAAAATTTGTACAAAACTGTTAAGTTAAAATTTGTACGAAATTTTTTAAGTTAAAATTTGTACGAAATTTTTTAAGTTAAAATTTGTACGAAATTTTTAAGTTAAAATTTGTACGAAATTTTTAAGTTAAAATTTGTACAAAACTGTTAAGTTAAAATTTGTACGAAATTTTTAAGTTAAAATTTGTACGAAATTTTTTAGTTAAAATTTGTACGAAATTTTTAAGTTAACATTTGTACGAAACTTTTAAGTTAAAATTCGTACGAAATTTTTAAGTTAAAATTTTGATGACATTTTTTAAAATTATATTTTGCAGAAATTTTTAAATTATACGGCTGTGAAGTTTTCAATTTTGATTTTGAGGAAATATTGAAATTATACAGCAATGAAATTATCAATTTTTATTTTAACGACGTTTCAGAATTAAATTTTAGCGATTATTCAGTATTGAATTGAAAAATCAAATTTTACCACATTTTTAATTTTTAACTTTATCGAAATTGAAACATGAAATTTTACCGAAATTGGAATATGAAATTTTACCAAACCTGAAACAGGAAATGTTATCGACATCGAAACATGAAATTTTACCGAAATTAAAACACGAAATTTTACCGAAATTTAAACATGAAATTTTACCGAAATTCAAACATGAAATTTTACCGAAATTTACACACGAAATTTTACCGAAATTTAAAAACGAAGTTTTAACAAAATTTTTTAATTAAATTTCACCGACATTTAGAATGTAATTTTCAACCGTAGAAACATCATGAAATTTCAGGATGAGAATTTCTGGTCGTGTTGGATTAGTGGTGGTGAAACGAGAGGGGGAAAGGGCCACGGAAGGGAGCGAAGATTTTTATCTCGTATCCTCTCGTGGTCCATTGATTCAGGCTTATTCAGGGGTGGGCCGAGGAGATAAGGCAAGGTCGTGTACACGATAAACTGGTCCACTTGAGATTAGTTTGACAAACAGCTATGTGGAATTTCACACGATCCACACGTGTGAAATTCCATACACGACAAAGGAAAATATCGAAAAAGATTTCGAGTATTCTTGTTTTCCATGGGAAAAATTTAAAAAAAAAAAACAAAAAAAAGTAAATAAATAATTTGCTATATCCTACGAAATAATCTATAAAATTTATCATAGATGGATTTAGAAACCAGAATTATCGTAATTTTGAATGCAGTCTATTGAAAATTGCATTTTTATGTTAAACATATAAAAAAATATGTATATATAATATATACTCGTATTTTCAAATGTCAAAAAATACATATGATACATATGTATATTAAATATATTACCCAATTCGAAAACGTAAAATTTTCGGAATTCCGAATGCAGTGATATTTCGAAAAACAATTTTTTTTTTCGACACACTGACCACAATGATAATTAAAAAAAAAAACATTTTGAAATTCCGAATCCAATGATATTTCGGAAAAAAAAAATTCAAAATTCCAAACGCAACGATACAGTGAAAAAAAAAATTCTCGTAAGTCCGAACTCATTATCATTATTATTTATTTAACATATTTAAAATTTATTTTAAATATTTAACTCATTGAAAAACTAATTTAAAAAACTTACTTAAACTTATTATTTAATTTATTTAAAACTTATTAAAAAATATTAAACTTATTTAAAACTTTTTATCAAAACTTATTATTTAACTTATTTATTAAAACTTATTTAAAAAAAACACACATTTTTCAAATTCGAAAAGCAATGATATTTCAAAACAAAAAAAAAATATTTAACAAAACATTGGATCGGGAAGTTTCTAGTTGAGTGCCGGAACTGTCGTCAGAATTGCATGAAACTGCACTCTGTCGTGACGTCACGCAAAAAGTGACTAATCTAGTAATAAAATGGGGACATTGAGGGGCGGGGGGAGGGGGAGGGGGATTGGATCTCGCGTAGGAGAATTTCAGTTTTTGCCAAGAGGACGACGATATGGTTTGGCAATTCCGAAAAGGGAAGAAGAGTGAGTGGGTGCGTGCGAGAGGATCGCGTATAACCTCTTAGCAACGTTTTAGCGTCTGCGCGCGCATACAGTTGCGCAAGACGTAACGTTGCGCGAGAGTACGTTCCTAGTCTCGCGATTATGCGAACACGGTAGTGAGGAACGTTCAACGCGTTCTATCCAAGAATGTGGTCTCGCCGTGTGTGCTTTTCTCTCTCTCTCTCTCTCTCTCTCTCTCTCTCTCTCTCTCTCTCTCTCTCTCTCTCTCCCTTTTAAAGCCATCTACGCACTCATCCTCGGTGCTTTTACTTTTCTTTTAAATCCTACACGGCTCATTGTCACTTGTTTCCTGGCAATTAACGTTTCGAAAACAAACACGATGTATGAAAGGGAGGAGCTCTATTGTCAATAATTGACAGTCGACTTTCAACTAATTATTTATTTATTTATTTATTTATTTATTTATTTATTACGCTTTTCATTTTTTGTTTTTTGATTGTTTATTGTATTTTAATATAATTAATAAAAATGTTATATGTACCAATAGGGGCAATATTCTGTCAATAATTGACAGTCGATTTTCAACTAATTATTTATTTATTTATTGAGTTTTCATCTTTTTGTATTTTGATTGTTTATTGTATTTTTATATAATTAATAAAAGTGTTAAATGTACCAATAGGGGCAATATTCTGTCAATAATTGACAGTCGACTTTCAACTAATTATTTATTTATTTATTGAGTTTTCATGTTTTTGTATTTTGATTGTTTATTGTATTTTTATATAATTAATAAAAGTGTTAAATGTACCAATACTATTGTCAATAATTGACAGTCGACTTTCAACTAATTATTTATTTATTACGCTTTTTATCTTTTTGTATTTTGATTGTTTATTGTATTTTAATATTTTAATATAATTAATAAAAATGTTAAATGTAACAATAGGGGCAATATTTTGTCAATAATTGACAGTCGACTTTCAACTAATTATTTATTTATTTATTTATTACGCTTTTCATTTTTTGTATTTTGATTGTTTATGGTATTTTAATATAATTAATAAAAATGTTATATGTACCAATAGGGGCAATATTTTGTCAATAATTGACAGTCGACTTTCAACTAATTATTTATTTATTCATTTATTACGCTTTTTATTTTTTTTATTTTGATTGTTTATTGTATTTTAATATAATTAATACAGATGTTAAATGTACCAATAGGGGCAATATTTTGTCAATAATTGACAGTCGAATTTCAACTAATTATTTATTTATTTATTACACTTTTTATCTTTTTATATTTTGATTGTTTATTATATTTTCATATAATTAATATAAATGTTAAATGTACCAATAGAGGCAATATTTTGTCAATAATTGACAGTCAACTTTCAACTAATTATTTATTTATTTATTACGCTTTTATCTTTTTATATTTTGTTTTATTTGGGTTTGTTATTGTTTTGTATTTTTGTTTTGTTTATTATGTTTCGATATAATTAAGAAAAATGTTTAATGCACCATTTAATAAAAAGAGTTGTACTTAATTTGGGTTTAATTGTCAAACGAATAATTAATTTTTATTTCATAAATTAATTGTTGATTTTATACTAATAAAATATTCGATTTGTATTTGTATTTTTTATTTTCAATTTTGTATATCACATTTTCAAAAATGCCAAATAATAATTAATACAATTAATGAAAATGTTGCAATATAAAATGTACATTTTGAAAAAACGTCAAATAAGAATCAATACAATTAACGAAATAGATAAAAAATTAAATATACATTTAAAAAAAAACGTCAAAAAATGAAAAATACAATTAACGAGAATATTATTAAAAAAAAAGCTTCAACAATGACTAAACGACAATTACACGGTACAACTATACGAAACTTCAATTCGATCCGTTAATCGGATGTCGAGAAATCTCGTACGCCGTTTCGAGGAAAAAAAAAAAACTGAAAAAAAAAACTTTTTCTTTTAATTGACGAATGCCAGGATCGAGAATCGGAACGAATCTTCGGCATTGCGAGAGCATTTCGTGTTCTCGGGTCGTGCGTGTGCTAGACTCGAGGCGCGCGATGGAAACGCGAGAACGGTACACGCGTTCTCGTCGCGTTTCGAAGCGCCGAAGAGGATTGAAAAATTCGAACGATTCCGCGCCCGTTAACCGTGAAAAATCGTTGTGAAACGCGCGCATGCGTTCCTCGATACGGCGACGTAACTCGGCCAGAAGTACGATCGGCACACGTGTCTCCTTTACAACCGTATACCCAACCCAAACAAACCCAAACAAAAAAAAGGACATACGAGTATAAATATATGAATATATAAAAATAAATTAAAAATATTTATACATGGTGTATGCTAAACAAACCCAAACAAACCCAAACAAAAAAAAGGACATACGAGTATAAATATATAAATATATAAAAATTAAATAAAAATTATATAAAATTATATAATTTTTTTTTATAAAATAAAATAATTCAATTTTTTTATTTACATAATAAAATAAAAAAATTTAATAAAAATTATATAATTTTTATATAATTTTATATTTTAGCATACACCCTGTATATACAGGGTGTATGCTAAACAAACCCAAACAAACCTAAACAAAAAAACGACATACGAGTATAAATATATAAATATATAAAAATAAATTAAAAATATATATACAGTACGTATACCAAACAAACCCAAACATACCCAAACCCAAACAAACCCAAACGAAAAAAGAACATACGAATTCAAATAAATAAACATATAAAAATAAATTAAAAATATATATACAGGGTGGACCATTAAACGCGTCCGTCCATCATCACATTTTCGTTATCAGAGTCATCAAGGCAACATGTTTTTTTTTAATATTAAGAATTTGCAGCTGATACGCAGATGAATCCAACGACCTATCATGTACAATTTCAAGGTCATTATATAGGTCGTCAGAATCGTCTGAATATCAGCCATAATGTATCTTAGTAAAAAAATAATAATACATTCGCACTGGAAAAAACATTGATGACCTTGAAAACGGAAAAATGATGAGCTTGACAAAAATGAATATTTTGTCAGATGGTATTCAGACAAATCCAACGATCTGTTATACTCCCATGACCTTGAATGATTTTCGAATGATTTTTTACTAAAATATTGTAGCGAAACATTAATTTCAAGGTCAAGACATGGTAAGTCATTGAATTCGTTTGAATATCGTTTACAGCGTCTCAATTAAATTCTCAAGGTCACAATGATTTGATAAATCATTTTTGACCTTGAGAACGCGGAAACTATGACCTTGAAAAAAAATTCACCGAATGATATTTATGACCTTTGGATGACCATTCAGATGACATTCATGATACGTCATGACCTTGAATGATTTTCGAACAATCTTTCATTAACCCAGATTAGCGAAAAATTCATTTCAAGGTCATGACATCGTAGGTCATCGAATTCGTCCGGAAATTAGATACAACGTTTTACCAAGAAAAAAAAACAAGTTTCTATTTGAAAAACTACCGATGACCTTGAGAACCTGAAAACTATGACCTTGAAAAAAATGAATTTTTCATCATTATACCGGACCTTCGAAATCGATCAAATTTCCTCTCGATGTTTTTTTCGTCGCTCTGAAAGCAAACATATTTGGGCTGTTCTCGTCGAGAGGTCCACCCTGTATATACAAAAAAAAAAAAACACACAAAAAAGCGGCGATTCAGAGAGTCGAGAAAATTCCTTTCTTCGCCGTCAATGTGTAACGCTATCGGGTATGGAATATCTCGAGTCGACGACGTGCGTGAATAAATCGGCTGGCACGTATACCGATCTCTACCAACCGATTTCTCACGATCGATCTTTTTTTTTCCACCCTATCGTTCCTCGTCCACTTCCTATCAATTTCTCGAGACCCCTCCCCCTCCACCCTCCTCCTCACACTATCGCCACGATTTCTCGACATACCGATCTTTTTTTGCTTATAATTATCCCCCCCCCCCCCTCCCTAAATCGTGAATAAACGATCATCGGAGCTATTTTGTGGAATGGATCGTTTCAGAGGTCGTTTTAAACAAATTACAACTTATCTCTGTACGACTCGTGGAAAATCGAATGGAGAATTATTCATGAAAAAATCTGCAAAAATTCATGGTTTATCTTTAGAGAATACTTTCCAAGGGGAAATCATTGTTTTTTTATTTATCATGCTTTTAATATTATTCTTTCATCGAATATTGCACAACATGCGAAAAAAACGTTTTTTTCGAAAAAATATAACGTGTAGGTAAAAATCTTGGAAAATTTTTTTCAATAGAATTTTTCTTAAAGGAAAATGATCGCTCTTTACAGAAAAATATATTTTATTCCTGTAGGAAATGATAATAAAATAAGATAAATGATTGATTAACATATCATTCAATATTATTAATTTTTTTTTAATTTTATTAAAAAAAAATTTTTATTATATATAAAAAAAATAAAATAAAAGTAAAATAAAATAAAATTATTATTAATTATTAAAATATACTTATAATCAATGTACATATATAATTATAATTAAATAATTTACAATGATTAATGATTAATTCATTCTCAATTTTTATTATAATAAAATAATTATAAGTTCGAAAAATTTCAGAATCAAACTTTTGCCCAAGCAAAAACAACTTAGATTCACTTCAGAGTTAGGATCGTGTTTCAAACCTGAAAGATTCACCTAATCGTGAAAACCTTCAAATTTTGAGTCACCCTGTATCTTCAGAAAAAAGTGTTTTTTTGTCGTTACTTTTCCGTCGTTTCTAGTTTGAAAAACGAGCTGTTTCGGGTGCCTTTTGATCGTTTCTGGTTCCACGATCGAGATCGGTAGATCGGTATGCGCATGATGAGGGAAACGGGAGGCCGAGACGAGGCTTTCGACCGTAGTCGCAACTTCCCTGTACAGATAGGCCCAAGTTCCGCGTGAAAATGATATAACGCGTGTGCCCCATCGTGGAATTTGTGTCGTGAAACGCGCAGCCTGCGGAGCTGCTTGTCCGCGAGGATCGATTCATTTATCATGACGGATGGTCATCCATCTTGGTACCTGAAACGTTGTAGCATTGTGTACTGCTTTTCTATGTCTATCTCTAGGTATGTACTCACGAACGTGCTCATGTATTATAATGCACATATATATATGTATATATATATACATTATATATATTTGAATACGTATGCCTACGTAATTTCATCAGAGCGTCTACAGGGTGGCCCAAAAGTAATTTCCAAAATTTTCCTAAAATTCTAAAATTTTCCTAAAATTCTAAAATTTTCCTAAAATTCTAAAATTTTCCTAGAATTCTAAAATTTTCCTAAAATTCTAAATCTTTCCTAAAATTCTAAAATTTTCCTAAAATTCTAAAATTTTCCTAAAATTCTAAAATTTTCCTAAAATTCTAAAATTTTCCTAAAATTCCAAAATTTACCTAAAATTCCAAAATTTTCCTAAAATTCCAAATCTTTCCTAAAATTCTAAAATTTTCCTAAAATTCCTTTCTAAAATTTCCAAAAGCTTCCTAAAAGTATACACATCTACCTCGATTCAAATACACTTGACCATCAAAGGCCAAACGTCCAAATTGTTCATTAACCCATATTGTTTAAAAAAAAACTAAAAACATGGCTAATTCGAGGTATATTTTTTTTTATTTATCTAAAAATAATTTATTTAAAAATTCCAAAAAGTTTCTAAAATTTTCCTAAAATTCCAAAATTTACCTAAAATTCCAAAATTTTCCTAAAATTCCAAATCTTTCCTAAAATTCTAAAATTTTCCTAAAATTCCTACCTAAAATTCCAAAATTTTCCTAAAATTCCAAATCTTTCCTAAAATTCTAAAATTTTCCTAAAATTCCAAAAAATTCCTAAAATTCCAAAAAGTTTTTAAAATTTCCAAAACCTTCCTAAAAGTATACACATCTACCTCGATTCAAATACACTTGACCATCAATGGCCAAACGTCCAAATTGTTCATTAACCCATATTGTTTAAAAAAAAACCAAAAACATGGCTAATTCGAGGTATATTTTTTTAGTTTTGAACAATTTCCGAAACGAAAGAGTAACAAAAGGTATAAGGTAAAAAATATCACGAAAAGTATAAAAAGTATCGATAATTGCAGCGTGGAAAAGAATAAATAAATTACAATTTGCATGAAAAATTTATTTCGTTGCAAAGAATTGCTTACGAATTGAAAAACTTTGCAATCTTGATTTTTTAATTTTTATCATGATGAAATATTGTTATTATTATTATTATTATTGTCGTATATTATTAAATAGTCACGTTTTATTATCATTATCATTATTATCATAAAATAGTTTTATCGTTGTTACATTTCATTATTATTATTATTATTATTATTATTATTATTATTATTATTGTAATTGTTATAAAATAGTATCTATCATCGTCATATATTATTATCATTATCACTATTATCGTAAAATGTGACTATCGTATTATTAATATCGTTAAAAAAATTCTTTTGCCAAATTAACGTTGCAAATCTCTAAAACCAAAACATTGATTATCGATTGGTCAATCATCATCTGTATTAGTAAAAAAAAAAATCTGACTGATTAAATAAAATCGATTTTTGTTGCTTTCCACAATGCGAAGTTGAATGTCACTGATTCGAGGCATTTTGATAGATATTTTTTGACCCACCCTGTATATATAAATATATATATATATATATATATGCACATAAAAACAGATATACATAAAATACATATTAAAATCCTCATATATAATCCGATAGAGCGCCACGACCTACTCTGGGCTCGCATTTCCCGTCCTTTTTTCAATGTTTTTCTACTTTTTATTACGAAGAGTAAAAAAGTGGAAAAGAGAGCTCGAGCATATCGCTTGCTCGTTAAAAATATTTCTCGTTTCTCAGCTATCGTACGAATCGTCTTTATGTATATCAAAGCAAGCAAATTTTTTTTTTTATCGCGCTACATTAACCGGCACTCTGCTTCTTTTTTTTTTTGTTTTTCTCATTTTTATCATTTTATTTATATCCCTAACGACTCGATGATTTTTATGAAACCGCTCTTCCGGAATCGTTCGAGAATTAAGTTCCTCACGAGCTGTTAATTCGATTTGATTAAGGGGTTAGACTACTCCGATAAATCCAAAACTTATTGGATATTTATTTATTTATTTTTTAATAGTTAGCAATGTTTATTTCTTTTTCAATGAATTCTTTATTTACAGATCGAAAATTGTTATTATTGAAATAAAAATTTGTGCAAATCGAATTATAATAAATGAATAATTAAATGGCATTACAGTGCACTGTCAAAAATATTATAATTAAAGCAGTTTGAAAAAATCTTGAGAAGTACCCTGGCACGTAAAGGTTTTTGAAAATTAAAATAATAATATTGGCCAAAATTCGAACGAGATTTTTTTTTATGTTAAAAAAACCACCATTGTTGGTGAGATTTAGTGAAAAAGTTAACAATTAAATGTAAACGTAAATTCTTAAAAAAATTCTGTAAAAATTCTTTTACAAATACTTTAAAAAATTCTTTAAAAAATTATTTCACAAATACTTTGAAAAATTCTTTTCAAAATACTTTAAAAAATTCTTTAAAATTCATTTTACAAATACTTTCAAAAATTCATTAAAAAATTCTTTTAAAAATACTTTCAAAAATTCATTAAAAAATTCTGAAAATATTGAAAGCGTTGCATTTCCCTCATAAATTCGATTAGTCCTCAATGACGAGTGAGAACTTTAAAAAATTCTTTAAAAAATTCTTTTACAAATACTTTGAAAAATTCATTAAAAAATTCTTTTACAAATACTTTGAAAAATTCATTAAAAAATTCTTTTACAAATACTTTGTTACAAATACTTTGAAAAATTCTTTAAAAAATTCTTTTACAAATACTTTGAAAAATTCTTTAAAAAATTCTTCAAAAAATTCTTTAAAAATTTCTTTTAAAAATACTTTCAAAAATTCATTAAAAAATTCTGAAAATATTGAAAACGTTGGATTTCCTTTATAAATTCGCTGAGTCCTCAATGACGAGTGATTTCTCGAAATTTTCAAAACAGTCAAATTCCTAAACGCTCCACTTGGACAGATGTAACGAAGGTTGTTCTTCGTAAGAGGATTATTGCAGTACCGAGGGCCCCCGGAAGTGGCACGAGAATTGTCTACAATCTCGAGTCTTAGGACGGTTTCGATTTGCCAGTACGGGTTTACATCTCGATAGATCGATCACCGCAATAACCACGTCGGAGTCTTGGCACGATAATTTCGTCGATCGCTACCCCTAAATGGATCGGTAAACGCCAGGATCGAGAGAATCCAATGAGAGGAACGAGAAGGGAACGAGGATGCAATAAAATCACGACTGGAAGATCTATTTCTGGGACGGAGGGAATATGAAGATATCGTTGTGAGAACGAGGGAAGGTTACGTCGTAAATATACTACGAATTTTATGAACGGAAATTTAAATTTACTTCTACGTTTTCTCTCTCTCTCTCTCTCTCTCTCTGTCTCTCGTTTAAAAGTGAGCTACACGAGTACTTGCTTGATATAAAAATCCAGGAAGCTTCGGAAGAGTGACTCATCGTATTATAAATGTTGTTATTGATGTATTTTTTTCTTTTTTCTTTTGCAATTTTATTATTTTGAATTATATCGTTGTTATTATTATTTTCTTGTATTGAAACGAAATGGGCTGCTGGCGAAGGTGTAGGTTGTTATTATTGAAATTATTATTTATATTTTTATTTTTTTTTTTATTTATTTATATATTTTATTTTATTTATTTATATTTAAATTTATTACATTTATTATTATTGATATATTTTTTCTTTTTTATTTTGCAATTTCATTATTTTGAATTATACAGTTGTTATTATTATTTTCTTGTATTGAAATGAAATGGGCTGCTGGCGAAGGTGTAGGTTGTTATTATTGAAATTATTATTTATATTTTTATTAATTTTTTTATTTATTTATATATTATTTATTATATATTTATTTATTTATTTATTTTATTTTCATTTATTTATATATTTTATTTTATTTATTTATATTTACATTTATTATATTACTTTATTACAGAATTATTATTCAATTGTATTATTTAGTTTCCTCATGTATCATTATTATTATTTATGTTCTTATTTTGTTATTATTTTGTATATTGCATCGAATTGCCCGAAAGCTTTACTGGGGCATATTAAAATCTATCATCATCGATCTATCTCTCTCGTAGCGTTTCATCTCTGCTACGACCGATCGTCGTGCCCGATCGTTGGCTCGGTTCGCCGATGCGTGGAGTCCGCTATACCAACACGCCGATCTCGATCGCTATTCCAGACGGCGTTATACCATTATTACACTAATTAGTAATTATACGAGCGCATGAAATGCCCACCTCGGATGCTCTCTCCCCCTGCACCATCCCACGCTGCCCCGGCAAATGCAAATTAACGACGGGTCCTTTGCGATCTTTCAAATTAAAGATGGACTCTTTGCGATGTGTCAAATTAAAAATGGACTTTTTACAAGGTTGCAAATTAAAAATGGACTTTTTACAAGGTTGCAAATTAAATATGGACTTTTTGCAAGGTTGCAAATTAAATATAGAATTTTTGCAAGGTTGCAAATTAAATATAGAATTTTTGCAAGGTTGCAAATTAAAGATGGACCCTTTGGGATGTTTCAAATTAAAGATGGACTCTTTACGATTTTTGTTTGGGTTTGTTTGGGTTTGTCATCGCAAAGAGCCCATCTTTAATTTAATTAAAGATGAACTCTTTGCGATGTTTCAAATTAAAGATGGGCTTTTTGCAATGTTTCAAAGTAAACATGGACTTTTTACAAGGTTGCAAATGAAATATGGACTTTTTGGAAGGTTGCAAATTAAAGGTGGACTTTTTACAAGGTTGCAAATTAAATATGGATTTTTGCAAGGTTGCAAATTAAATATAGACTTTTTGCAAGGTTGCAAATTAAATATGGACTCTTTGCGATGTTTCCAATTAAATATGGACTCTTTACGATATTTGTTTGGGTTTGTTTGTAATGTTTCAAATTAAATATGGACTTTTTGCAACGTTTTAATTAAAGTTAGGCACTTTGCAACGTTCCAAATTACAACTGGGTTTTTTGCAGGGTTACCAATTCAAGACGAAGCCTTTCCAACATTGAAAATCAATGATGGATCCCTTGCTTGTTGAAAATTGAAAATGTATTCTTTGCAACGTTGCAAATAAAAAATGTGTCTCTT
>JAPYZJ010004944.1:0-18363 GCA_030522765.1 Ophioninae sp. B BG-2022a
AATATATATCGAAATAATTCGAGAAGAATATACCTCACTGGCGTTGCACGTATAACTCCACTGAATCTGACAAGATTCGGCTGGATACTACACCGAACAAAGTAGAAATGGACTTGTCGAGGAAACGAAAAACCGAAAAAAATAGGAAACCATCCACCTTCAAAAGAATAACGTCGAAGCCTTCGAAATGATGAACGCAACGATGTTTTATTTGTAATAATTTTTTATTTATAAAAAAACCAAAGATTTACAATAAATTATAAAACTCAACCTTAAAAACTGTTTTTTTTTACAAGTCCACTTTTTAAGTTTCCCTTACATATCATTAGTATAACCAACCCACTTTTTTTATAAATCTTTTTTTTTTTAATTATTAAACCGAAGTAAAAAAGGTCGAAATCATTGAATAAACATTTGGCGATTAAAATTGTATAAAAAAATAGAAATTTTTTTTGTTTAATTTTGGTTTTGCAGGGAATATTTTTGATTGGCTTAATATTAAATTCATTTATTTTTTAAATGTGAAAACAATATTTCCAAATGGCCGAGAATAATATTTCGTTCTCAACGTTCAATTTTAAAGCACGATCGAAACGTCACCAACCAAAAGTATCAAAAGAAATAGTTCGGGAATATTGATAATTTGTTTAAACAATTCGAGTAAATAATAGTTGTTGGTTCAAGTACATTAAATTTTTCTGGGGATTTAATAAATTCCTGATGATTCCATCAAATGATCGATCACCCGACGTTTTCACTCCTCGAAATTGATAAAGCATCATCGGAGGGATAGAGGTCTGCCGAAAATTCATTGGTAGGTGAGGAAGCGTTTGGCTAATGCTGCATGAGTATAATAGCTGCGGATTCAAGATTCTCACGGCTGGCGAAGTGGGGCTGAATAGATAATGTTTGATCAATGAGTGGAGGAGTTGCCGGGCGTGGTGTGTGCATGGCCGCCCTCTAGGGACGGAAGAGGGTTGGCTCGATGGAGGGTTAAATGTGCATCGGATGGACGAACGGAATCGAGGAAGCGTTACGCAGAACCGGCAAATCTGGGCAAATTTCGGAATACTGGAATTCACTCAACGCCGAATCTCCGGATATATAGTAGGAGTCGCTAATGCCTATTGTTTAAACAATAGACAAACAACGGACTTCTTTTTAATTAAATTATTTAAACAATAGTCAAACAAAAGAATTTTTGTACAATCGTTTAAACAATAGAGAGAAAAATCATTTTTATAAATTATTTAATCAACAGACAGGAATAGCATTTTTGTTTGGGTTTGTTTAAGGCTTATTGCAAAAGTCTCATTGGTATATTATTTAAAGAATATTCAAAATAGCCTTTTGTTGAATTATTTGAAAAATATCGAAAAATAGTATTTTTGCTAAATTTTTTAAACAATGGCCAACAAATAGTCAACCCAAACGCAAGCCTTATTCTTGAATTGTTCGAACAATAGATTGTTAATTTATTTAAACAATAGTAAAAAAGAGGTTTATTGTTAATTTTCTTAAGCAATAAACAAAACTAATCTTATTGTTAGACAAAATTAGGGTTTGCACACATATAGGATTCTAGGATTAATCTAGGCTAAGTGTGAAGTGATATCGAGTTACGTCGAGCTCCACTTTATTGCAGTGTCAAAGTTAACGGATTTGTCACATCGGGATTGCTACATCAAGATCGAATCGTGACAATGTCGTATCATCTTTGATTTCTCCCCTGTCGTTTTCGTATCTGATTAAATGGGGTGCCCATCACGAGATAGACAATCATCCGGAGGGTGAAGAATTTTTTTTCTCTTGGCTTGGAGCAGAGAAAAAAACGCCCTTGCCCTCGTCGTACAGCAAATAAGGGCGTGCGTGATTTTATGATTAAAGGGAACGTATCTTTTCGAAGAGGGTGGAAAAAAACAACAGATACGATTTGATAAATAAAAATGAGTTTTTGCGTCACCGTAAAAAGACGTTTTCTACAATTTCCTTGGCATAATCGCCTTAACGGATGAGACGGATAGGACGATAAAAAAGAAAATCTCGAATGAAAAATGGTGGATGCCGGAGGCGAGGTATGACTTCCAGCCTGGAGTAGCATCGCTGATATTCATTTTAGTGAACATGGACAAGAAGGGAAAGAGGAGCAAGGAAGTGACGAGAAAAACGGTGTTCCTCCGGCATGGTCATGCGCACACGCCAGGCCTCCATTGCACCTGTCACCCATCGACATTATTATGAATTTTGTCACAGAGAAAGAAGGTAATAAAAACGTCATCGTCCCTAAGACGACAAGAAGATTACTCGAACTGTTTCGCAGGACTGAAACATTTTTTTATACCGAAATTGGATAAAGTCATTTTTATGACGAAATTAAATGATACGAGAGTGACGAATTTATGGAACAAGAGTGACGAACTGATGAAACAAAAGTGACCATTCAAAGAAACAAGTGTGACGGACTTATGGAACTAGAGTGACGAATTTATGAAACAAGAGTGACGAATTTATGAAACAAGAGTGACGAATTTATGGAACAAGAGTGACGAATTTATGGAACAAGAGTGACGAAGAGATGAAACAAGAGTGACGAATTTATGGAAGAAGTGTGACGAAGAGATCAAACAAGAGTGACGAATTTATGAAACAAGAGTGACGAATTTATGAAACAAGAGTGACGAACAGATGCAACAAGAGTGACGAACAGATGCAACAAGAGTGACGAAGAGATGAAACAAGAGTGACGAATTTATGGAAGAAGTGTGACGAAGAGATCAAACAAGAGTGACGAATTTGTGAAACAAGAGTGACGAATTTATGAAACAAGAGTGACGAACAGATGCAACAAGAGTGACGAAAAAATGAAACAAGAGTGACGAACTGCTGCTACAAGAGTGACGACTAGAGAAAACAAGCGTGACGAATTTATGAATCAAGAGTAACAAAGACATGCAACAAGAGTGACGAACTGATGAAACAAGAGTAATATATGAAACAACCAAACTAAAACTATATAAACCAAGTGTGACGTTATTCATGAAACCAGAGTGACAACAAGACGAAACAAAAGTGACGAAAAAACGAAACAAGAGTAACGATTGCCTGAAACAAAAGTGACGACCAGACGAAACACGAGTACCAACTGCCCAAATAAAAAAGTGACAATCGTATGGGACAACCGTGACGATTTGCTGAAACAAAAGTGACGACCGAACGAAACACTTTTCTGACCCAAAATCCTGAAATTACTAATGTAAATCCTTTTACGTTGATGGCGCGGGTGAACCTAGTCGACTGCAGTTATCAGTTACCGTAATGATCCCTAATCCAGCAGACACGAGTATTCCCACGAGGTCAATAAACGATAACGCGTATGAACCGAGGTTTCGAACGTTTGGGTACAATACAATTGGCATTGGTGTAGGAGCACTTGGTTACGGATCAGAATGCAAAGTGGTCGGTGTGGAGAGCCCAGTTCGAGGTAGTCGTGAACACGCCCCGTTACATTGAATGCGAGATTTACATTACAGAAGGGCTTTGCATTACTGGGCTAGAGAAAGGAGGGGTCGCAGGGAGGGGGAGGGGGGGGGGGAGAACTGTATCGGGAGCCAAAACACGTACCGTCCAAGTGGGAAATTCTGGCCTAAATTGTAACATATATATGGTACCACGTATGCCTATGCAAGATAATACGAAGATGGCGTATGGGCCTGGATCAGCCCTTGTTCCTAACGTACGTTCGATTCTGATGATAAATATCGAGTTTCCAATCGAACCAATCCAATATTTCTGGTCTCCTTCCACCATAATCAGGGTAGGTCTGCCTACGTCTGGACTTCGTAATCAAACGAAGCTGGGGTTGGTAAGAGATAAATCAGTTTTTGTAAAATTTTTTTTACTGATTTTTGAAAATATTCGTTGATAAAAGATGAGAGTTTTGATAAAGGAAAATTTAAAAATCGATTCTTTAATCAAAAATATTTTATTTCGTAAATGCTCGATGACGGGAAATTTAAAAATGATATCTCTTATCAAAAATATTATCTTTTTTAAATGTTCGATGACAGAAAACATAAAAATGATTTCTCTTATCATAAATCTTTTCTTATTTAAATTTTCAATAATAAAAGACATAAAAATAATATCTCTTATAAAAAATCATTTATTTTTGAATATTTAATGACAGAAAACATAAAAATGATATTTCTTATCAAAAACCAGTTTTTTTTTCAATATTAGATGACAGAAAACATAAAAATACTATCTTTTATCAAAAATCTATTCTTTCTCAATCATTCGATAACAAAAAACACAAAAATGATTTTCCTAACCAAAAATCCTTTCCTCAATCTTTTGACAAAAGAAAAACAAAGATATGTCTCCACGAAAGTCCGCTTATGTTTGGACCCTTCTGGGAGCCTTGATCACCGACGAGACTCGCTTGGAAACTCGGGGTAATTAATCAAAGCACTTGACGACTCTTGATCGATCAAGTTGGAGCAACCCTACGTGACAATGATTATATTGGAGCATCTGTCATCAGAGTAGCCTTGACCCACAATTCCAACCTCGTCCATGTGCTACGCGAAGTCAAATCCTAGCAAAGCAACCAGAAACCCTTTGCCCAATGACTACACGAGTATTAGGGTTAACCAAGGAATCGATTATTCTCTTTGTTTAGACCTACGCGGGCTTCCAGGTCGATTATGCTAATACAACGATCAGTGGAGATGTTCTCCACTCCTGTGTAATTAATATACCACCTTAACGTTAATTTCCTTGTCTTCATTCGAAACGTGACTAATCACCAAGATCTACATCAACAATGTTTCAAGATTCAACATTTTTTATCTTAATTGATCAAGATTAATTAATATTTAACGTAATTATATTAGCAATAGATAATTGTAATAATGGTAATAATAGTAAAAAAATAATTGAATAAATAAAACAATAAGTAATACAAATATTTACCAAATAAAATAATAAATTACTAAAATAAATAATAATAAATAATCATAATAACAATAATGATCACCGTCATCGTCGTAAATAAATTAAAAAAATAATTATTATGTTTTTAATACAAAACAAATTTGATACCAATATTCAATAATAATTAAAAATAAAGAAATAATACTTTAATAAATAAGAATAATATTTTTCAAAAGATAATAACAATTCTACTTATAACAATAATAATTTTTAAAAATGTTTAATTGATGTTTAGAAGAAGTTTTTAATTTTTTTATTCATGAATGTTTTTTTATTTTTCATATATAATTAATAAAATTGATAATTGCAGAGTATTAATTAGGTATTCCTACTTAATTAATGAGCGGAAGATGGCGACAAGTAATAAATAGTTGGACTGATTATTCCAAGTTTTACATCATGGCTTCCATCAAAGCAGAGAATCTTTTTGTCTCGAGACTTCAGAAGTGGCTGGTAGAAACGCAGACGTCGATATTTTTTCCTCTTCGTGATTGATTAACCTGCCAGCATTCAGAGAAGGAAGTTCCTCATGAGGAATGATGTATATCCAGTTCTACGAGGGACAAGATCGATTAAGAATCCCCAATGGATATGGGTTCGAAGGGATCACCCTTCAATCTAAACCTGACTTTCGACCTCATATCCAAAAAAAAAACTTGAAGAAAAACTCGCTGATTAAGGGGGTAGTGAAAATGAGATTTTCATCCCACTTTTCGACCATGAAAAAACTTGGTTGCTGATCTTGGGTTTTTAGGCTTACCAAAATAAAATTTGACTAAAAAATCAACATTTTTTTCATCGATAATAATACTTGCAATATGGCTGATGGAAATTCGAAAAATCGTTGAATTCCAATTGCTGTTGGATTTTGCGTGATCTTTGTTCTTATTTTGGTTTGGGTTTGTTGCAACGAATTATACATTTTCTCGTTACCAAAAAATGATAGAAATTAATGTACATTTAAGAATGTAAATCGTAGTTAAATTGAAAATTATAAAAACAATAAATTTGTTATTAAATTTATTGTGAATTGTTATGGATTTGAAATAATTGAGTAGATAAAATTCAGTATTTCAATTGTTAAGAATAATCCAAATTCATTACGTGTGCAGATAGCGAATAAATCAATGAAAAATTATAAAATAATTCTTGTATTCCTTCGATAATTATATAATAATAATAAAAATTATAAACAACCATTATATACTAATAATTACAATTTTTAAAACAACAATTACACAATAATAATTAACATTATGAAATAATTCGTTTTTTCATTCGAAAATTATAATTCGTCAAAAAATCAAGATTTTTTGCATTTTAGATATCCATCTAGAAATACCTTAAGGGGTCAATCGAGGTCCTTTTTTCACATTCCCTTATCGTTTTCCCCTTAAAAGTTAATTTTTCAGCTCCGTTGAGAAATTGAGCGAGAAAAACAGAAACTGAGCAAAAGTTTCGTTGTAACGGGTTTTACTACGGGGATAACAAGGGGATCTCCGGGCTTCTCCGGGATTGCTATTATTGTGTAAATCAACTAAAATGTAAATCTTTGACATTTGCATCGCAGGGTTTATGTGCCTGAGAATATTCAACGTTTCCGGTCTCCCTCCGGGCCCATTTCGAATGTGAAGATCTCGGGGTTCCGAGGGTGCGCGCGAGACAAGTAGCACCGTCGGAATCCCCCCCTGAAGAGGATTCGAATCAAGGAAATGGAAATCTCGCGACTTTCGTGACGAAAAAAAAAAAAATCAGCGAATAATTATTCCGCAAATTGCCTCGAGGTATCCGAGATGCTTTTCATGAAAGCAATTCTCGAACTTTTTTTCCAAACACCAAATGAAATTCCAAGAATAAAAAATTTATGATTTATTTATTATTTTTTTCTAAAAAAAAATAAACTAAAGAAACAATTCAATTTTGAATTTTTTTTCAATACTTTCGAATAGTTTTATCGCTATATTATCAATAATCGAAAAAAATTAATATATGTTAAAATTTTTGCAATGCTATTCCATTGATTAATTGTTCAATAATCGAAAAAATAAATTTTTCAATATTAATTATTAAATTTTCAAATTTTTATTTGCCAATAATTAATCATTAAATAATGATTTAATTAATTAAGATATATGAAAAATTAATTAGGATAAGTTTTTTCATAAAAAATTTATATTTTTAAAAAACCCTGAGTTTTGGGTCGATCTACCTCAAAATTTTAGGGCGCGATGATACATTTTCAGTATTCACGTTTCGTGTAGTGTGCGAATGAGAAAAGCAATGGAAAGCCGAGTTTCAATTGGAAGGATCGATATTCCCGACGTGCCATAAATTTGTCAGGTCCGATTGAAAATCTGGCCTGGCTTAATCTGAAATTCGTATTCCGTCTTGCGTTCGAGACGACGATAGGGATGCTCTCGCTGACATTCCCCGTGAGGTCTAGTTGCCATACGCAAAATTCCATCATGGCGTCGTCAAGATTATCCGGAATGTCATGGCCGAACGAAAATTCGAAAAACGTTTCAAGGTTCGTTCAAAAAACAAAAACAAAAAAAAATTCAAATTTCTATCTTTTTTGGTTTTCGTAAATGAGCTTTCAACAAAAAAAAGGAAACACTTTTTTCCCTTGTATTCCAAAGATTAACGAGGCAAAATTCAACGTTTTGAAAAAAGCTAATTTTTTTCTTTTTCGAAAAAGAATTTTTTAAAATACCAAATAATATTTTACGCAAATTTTTTTAACGTTTTTTAAACTTTGATTAAAAAAACGTTTTGTTTTCAGTCCCAAAAAATAACATTAATTTTTTTTTATTAAAAAAAAATTGATTCCTCAAGTGAACATTTTTAACTGAAAAAAAAAAATGGATTCTCAAGGGGTTTGGGGGTCTAAATTCAGCATTTGTATAAACAGCGAAATTGAATAATCGTGGAAGGCAGTGAGGCTAGTTTCCTGTTTCCGTTGTTAATTTGGTGAGACTCGTCCGGGCGTGGATTTCATAACTCGATCACAAAGCCGTCGCCCAACGTAGCTCCGATCTCGGTTGAAACGTCCGTCCCACTCGTCTCATTATCCGAACGTCTAGCCGGCAAAATCGTTACTGCGCTTCAAGAGAATTCCGACAGGGTGGCAATTTCATCGTCACAGCAGCGAAGAAAGCTTCGTTTATCCGGAAGTACCGAAGGGTTGGGGTGCAAAAAAAAAAACTTTTCCGAAGTCTCTCAAAAGCAGAGGAAAAATATATCTCTCTGTATCGAAAATTTTTCTTCTGTAAAAAAGTACGAATTTTCACCCCCTCCCCTTCCCAACTTCCGGAAAAAAAACGAACACCCTTCAGAAATTCGACAATCCAAAATCATTTGCCAAGAACAATTTTCGAAAAAACTTTAAAATAGAACTTTTGAAAAATGGTATTTTTTAAGCCCGTTCGATTGCTCGAACAAATGACTTTTTTATTTGAATAACCCTGTATTTTTCAATACTTTATTGGACGAGCCTTGAAAACGAAAAATTTTGTTTTCTGGTCATTTCAATAGGCAAGAAAAAAAGTTATGAAAAAACGAACATAATATACAAATTTAGCACCTTAAAATTAGAAAATATCGATACAATATTATATTTATGTTATATTGTTTTAATAGCGTGTTAATATCTGTATTATTCAAATATTACATAATTATTATATGAATATTAATTTTTATGATACAAATAATAATTAATAATAATAATTATTATATTATTATTCAAAATCAATCCCAAATAAACCCAAACAATTATTATCGAAAGTGTAAAATTAATATTTCCAAGTGTGAAAAATAATAATGATAATATTATTATTATTTCATCGACAATTATTTAACAGTAATGGTTAAAAATCAATTAAAAAAAAAGATATAATTCTATTTAAAACGAAAAACAAAAATGATAGGAATAATAATAATAAAAATAAAAAATTATAATTATATAATTTTTGTTTTTCATTTTAGGATTTTTATTTTTATTTTTTTTGCAGCGTTTTAGCCCCATTTTTTTTTTGGCAGGTTGTACGAAGGCCGAATTACGTGGATTGACGGAAAAGCTAGGGTGTACGATTTATCAATAAGCAAAGCGTAGAGAACGTCAGTCCAATCGCTTTCACGTGTTACATCGCCATATTGCTCTTCGAATACGGGCGTTATTTGCCCTGGCCTGTCGTTCCTCATTTCGCAATGAGCCGGTTGCCAATGACGTATCGTTTGTGCTGGTTCATCCCTCATCGAACTTTTCCTGGCATTTGGCGTTGGTGATCGCGCGATCATCACGAATTAAGGCCGCCCAAGCAATTTAAACGCAGCCACGTGTAAATCGCCCGAATTTCACCTCACTGCCGAATTTTAACGTTATTAACGTTAATTAGCGAATCAGGGAATAATTGACGAGGGTGGACTTTTAAAAATTAATCAAACTTGGAAAATCAATCAAATCAAAATTAAACAAACTTTCAAAAAAAGTAGATTGAAAAATTTTATGAATAATATTTATTGGTGGGTTGAATAAATTCTTCATGTTTTCTAATAGATCGTCGAAATCAACATCAATCCCAAATATTGACCCAAACAAACCCAAACAATTTATATTGAAAATGGAATATCAACGTTTCGTCGAAATTGACAGCAATTTTAAACAATTAATCGAACAAACCTCAAGAATTATTATCGTAAATGGAAATCTAAAATTTCTTCGAAATCAAAATCAATCCCAAACAAACCCAAAGAATTATTATCAAAAGTGTAAAATAAACATTTCTAAGTGTGAATTCCTCTATTTATTCCTCACCATGTGAGATTCCTCCATTCTGGACAAAAGTTTCGTCCTTTCATCCAGCAAACCAAAAATATTAAAATCCAATTCTTTCAACACCTTAATTACCAACACACTCCAAAAAATTATTTTCTCATAACAGATATTATTCCCTTTAAACATAATATTATTTTTCTATTTTCAGACTGAAAAATAATCGACATATCGTTTTCTAGTCAACCTTGTCAACCTTAAAAAAAAACAAAAATTCGACAAAGCCAAATTGGTACAAGAGTGAAAACCGTGGAGTTTCCGAGGCAATACATAGTCATAGGGTAATCGACCAAGGAAGTGATGGAAGTTGGTGATGGTTGGGTTGGTAGTCAGAGAGTATTGTTGAAGCTTGTACGACAATGTTGAATTGTCAAACTATTCAGGAGGGTTGCATCCATGGATACCCTCGAGAAGATACACAGTGTGTAACTTTCCCACCGTAGGAAATTCAATTACAGGTTACAACCAAAAGCAGTCTGGCAGGCATTGTGAATTTCCTACCCTATCCCCATTGGGGGTATCCAAGGGTGGTTGGCCGATTTTCCTAACCTCTCGACATCCAGCACCTGCCCCATAAACTTCGGAATAGTCGAGTCGTCACTCAAGCCCCGAAATAACGTCATCAACGATAACGACCGTTCACTGAAACAACGTTCTCCGGATGTCGTTTCTACCACCAGTCAAAACTTGGGCTTATTCTCGGTCGAATGAGTTTTATGCCAATGTAAATATAAGCCTGAAGATTTTCTGCCAACCTCCATTGTTACTCGACTCAACTTTGGCACCCTCCTGTTTTCACCGTCCTTTGGAAATGGACCAAAGTACGGGACCAACTTTCCCGGATTATCTCAAGCCAAGATAATTCACCTCTCCTGGGATGTGATATCATATCGTACCAAGACTTCGTTTTCCTACGACTTTCTGAGCTACAGGCTCTCTTATAGATACGACAAACCGCTCGTGTTCCCTCGTTGCATCCAGTTGGAAAGTTTGCTTCCGGATAAATGGTTCGCTTGCCTCTATTGTGGGTTATACAGGGTCTACAGGCTCTTACCAAGGTTCAGTGATAACGTGCTATCAAATACTACTGTCACTTGCTTGACCGGAAAATCCTGCGGCTGCATTACGACACACCAGAGTGTGCGAGAAAAATAAAACATTTTGCAATGGAATCCATTTTTTGTATAGTTAAAATTAACTCTTGATTGACAATAAAACAACATGGTTTTCGAAATCATAGAGAGGAAATCGGACTTCCGGCATTCTTCGATCAACTTCCGGCATTCTTAGGTCGACTTCTGGTATTCTTGGATGGATTTCCGGCATTTTTAGATCGACTTCCGGTATTCTCTGATGGAATTCCGCCATTCTAGATCGATTTCCGGCACTCTTAGGTCGTCTTCCGGTATTCTTGGATGGATTTTCGGCACCCTTAGGTCGACTTCCGGCATTCTCGGATGGATTTCCGGTAATCTTTGATGGACTTCCGGTGTTTTTTGATGGACTTCCGGTATTCGTTGCTGGACTTCCGGTCTTCTTTGATGGATGTCCGGTATTCATTGATTGACTTCCGGTATTCTTTGATGGACTTCCGGTATTCTTTGACAGACTTCCGGTATTCTTTGATGGACTTCTGGTATTCTTTGATGGACTTCCGGTATACTTCAGCTGACTTCCGATATACTTGAATAATCTTTCGCCATTATTAAGCTAACTTCCGCTACTCTTAGGGCGAATTCCGGTTTTGCTTATTCGGTTATACCTAAATAAGTATCATCGAAAACCCGACCCAAAAAATGTACCTACTCAGTTTTTGGACTAATTCTATGAAACACCCTGTAAAGTTGGCGACGAGGGCGCACTCGCGTTTCTACCGACGTTTACACGACTCTCCACCTTTTCATCTCTCTTAGCCACGATGCGAAGCCAGCACATCAAGCTTTTAGCTCCACTTGGTGAGAGTGTACAGGGGATCTTTCTTTTCCATCCTCAATTCCCGGGTATCCCAGTCTCGTGCACGTAACGGTACACCACTCGTGTTCCAACATCATGACGTTTCAAGCTTTTCTTCTCGTTCGCCCTTCTCGAATTCTCTTCATCAACGCACCAATCAGCTGACTCGAATCAGTTTGACGAAACGACACGAAGGAATATCATTTTTTTGGCCTAAGGTACCTACTTCAATAACCGACAAATCGGAGATTTGTAAGGTTGGAGGCTTTTTTTTTTAAGAAAAAAGATTGAAGGTTTTTTTTTTAAGAAAAAGTTGGCAGTTTGATATCATCAGTTGACAATCATTAGTTTGGGTTAAGATCCAAGATTTCTCAGAGTTTGTTTCGGTTTGTTTGGGTTAAAAAATGATAAGTTTGAAATGATAAGTTTGAGTTGAAATCCACGATTTCTCAGAGTTTGTTTGGGTTTGTTTGGGTTAAAGCAAACCAGTTTGCAATCACAGGTTTGGGTTAAAATCCTAGATTCCCCAGAGTTTGTTTGGGTTAAAGCAAACCAGTTGGCAATCACAAGTTTGGGTTAAAATCCAAGATTCCGCAGAGTTTGTTTGGGTTTGTTTGGGTTAAAGCAAACCAGTTTGCAATCACAAGTTTGGGTTAAAATCCAAGATTCCTCAGAATTCATTTGGGTTTGTTTGGGTTAAGACAAACCAGTTGGCAATCACAAGTTTGGGTTAAAATCCAAGATCAGAAGTTTGGGTTAAAATCCAAGATTCCTCAGAATTCATTTGGGTTTGTTTGGGTTAAGACAAACCAGTTGGCAATCACAAGTTTGGGTTAAAATCCAAGACCAGTTGGCAATTATCAGTTGGCAATCACAAGTTTGACTTAAAATCCAAGATTTCTCGGAGTTTCCACTTCGATTCGAGAAGCCTCGAGGTAAGAACGATTTTCCAAAGTTTTCGGTGTTGAACGACCCCTCAAACGAATTCGAGAGTTTTGAGGAACAGGTGGTAACATTCCCAATATTGCGTGCCCACCTGGACCGCTTCTCAAGCTTTGCCCAGATATCGTAATGAGGAATTTGCGGAGGTTTACCAGACGGTTTTCCAAGCCCCCGTGCAACCGCTTAATTAGCTCGCACAGCGCAACGGTTTTCGCACTCAGGGCGTTCTCACCCCCGAGCATCGTTTCGGTGAAAGTGACTCGCTAAATCCACCAGAGTACCCACCAACCTTTGTGAACGTTCACTCACTCGAGAGGCTTCTTCCCTTTTGAAAGGACCGGCTCCTACGGCAAATCTTCTCGGTCCGTTCCCGCTCAAAAGTCAAGTGGTCACCACACCCTAAATTTCTCGATGAGTTAACCAAACATGAACAAATTTTTTTTTCACGATTTTTCTAAGTTTTCTAGTTTCGTAATGGTATGAAGCGCAGACGAAGACAAAAATCGTAAAAATATGAAAAATACAAAAAAAAAATCGTTGAAAATAAATCAACAAAAATGACATAATCGTGAAAATATTAAAAATGAAACAATCGTTGAAAATTAATTAGTAATTGTGAAGGAAACATAAAAAAATAAAATGTGGATAAGTTGTTGAAAATAAATAAATAAATATGGAAAAATTGTGAAAAAATGAAAAAAAAGATCGTTAAAAATGAATATAAAAAAATGTAATAGTCGTAAAAATGTTAAGAATGAACAAATCATGAAAAAACAAACATTGGATGAGTTGTTGAAAATAAATAAATAAAAATTAAAAAATCGTGAAAAAAATGAAAAATACAAAAAGATCGTTGAAAATGTAAAAAATGAAAGAATCATTGAAAACCAATTAATAATAATGAAGAAAACATGAGAAAATAAAATGTGGTTACGTTGTTAAAAATAAATAAATAAATATGGAAAAATCATGAAAAAATGAAAAAAGATCTTAAAAAATAAATAAATAAAAATGAAATAATCGTAGAAACATTGAAAACGAAAAAAACAAACAGTGGATAAATATATGAAAATAAATAAATAAAAATGTAAAAATCGTAAAAAAATAAAAAACGGCCAAATCGTTAAAAATGCATAAATAAGAATGGAAAATTCTTTGACAATAAATAAATAAAAATCGTGAAAAACTGAATAATGAAAAAATCGTTAAAAATAGATAAATGCAAAAAAAAAAAAAGAAAATCGTAACAAAAAATGGAAAACTGCTTAAAAATAAAAAACAAATCAAAATAAAATAATCGCGTAAAAAAAATGGAAGCATAGTTGAAAATAAATAAAAATGAGAGAAACGTGAAAAAAAAAAATGAAAAAACGGATAAAGACCGTTGCAGCCAAACAATGAAAACTCGAACGTGATCTTAAAGCGTGGACTCGGAGGAGTCTCGGGCAGTCTTGGGAATGCAAAAATGGACCTTGTTACATTGCCATTCTGGCCACATTGAAACAGAGGTATTCGGAGATTTTCATAGCGAGAGGCTTTCCTCGGCAGCTGAACGAGCACGTTCCACCTCAATGCCACGTTCTTAAACCAAGATTCCAAGCATTTGGGACTCGGCGCACGCTCTCTCATGGAAACAAGAGTACGAGCGAAACGGCAGCCATTGCATCGTCGTTGCCCGAGGAAAGTCACGCTTCCGCCCTCATTCGCGTATCCACTGGCCTTTTATGTAGGTCAAAAAGATTCAGCTGATGAGAGGATCGGGATTTCCGGTCTTTTTGCATCTTCGATGAATCATCGTTCCAGCATGCACCACTACTGAGATATCTAACCACGAAACTTTATCATGATGATTTATTTATGCCTTCGTCGCAATAACCGATGTTGAAGTACCTGCGGATTGACCTAGCTCATCAAATTCGACCTATTTCTCAAATGGGGTCATCCTGTACCTCGTTTCAATCCAATTAAGGAAAACCATTTTTTCAAGCTTGACACGAAAACCAAATGATTTTTCAAAAATTTTATCCTCGCTGAATATTCAATTAATACTTTTTCAAAAATCGACAAATGAATCATTAATTATGATTATTATTTTTTTTATTAATGTTATTTTGGTTAATATTTAATTAATACTTTTTTTAAAGCAGGCGAATCAATTATACAAAAATAGGGAATTCTCGAAATTTTTATGTGGAGAGAAAAAATGATTTTTTGAAGATTTAATATTGAAGATCTTGGAGACATATTATTTTTAAAATTTATTTTTGGAGGATTGAAGATCAGAAATAATTAATATTGGGATTAATTAAAAATTGATATCACATGATTTTGTTTTTTCGTGAACGCGACACTCTTTTTAATTATTAATTTATTTATTTGAATTCATTGTCTTTCAAGTTTTTGAATTAATTATTCTCATTTTTTATTTTAAGAACGCTGCCAAAGAATCGTATATTTTCTGGAATAAAAGATCTGCGATTAAACATTTTTTTTGTTTCGGCAATTTTTATTTACTATTTTATTTGTCAAGTTTGAAAAAAAATAAATATTCAGATCAAAGCATTTAATCGTTTAATTATTTGTCGAAAGTGAGAAGCTTGAACATTATTAAATGGGAATCATACAAAATTTGGCAAAAAATTGCAATAGATATTTTCACTTATTCATTAATTAGTAAGAATAATTAATTATTCAATAATTAGCAAAAATTATAAAATGTATAAATAACATGTAAATAATATATAAACAATATATAAATATATAAATAAAAATAAACAATAAACAGTCGAGAAAGAGAGAAAGAGAGAGAGAGAGAGAGAGAGAAAGCCATTACTGATGAAACTCTAAAGCAAATGACCAAGGATTCGCGAAATACGACTTCGTATAAAATCCCCTTGAACATATAAAGACTTCAGTCGGAGGTTTTCAAGACTTTACGTTGAGGGGCTCGTCAAGCCTTAGATACCGATATAAAGGATATACCCAGTTTATTCCCAGGAACTTCTAGATACCTACCTATTCTCTCGTAACTTTCGAAAACAACCTCGCCAAGTCACCGGACGATAATACGTTCAATTGAACCTGCACAGGTAACATTTTCGTGATGTTACGCTCTATATAATGAAAGCGTATCAACGACAAAGCTTTCCCCCTTAAACCAAGCGAAATAACGGAGCATTGTGACGAAGATTTTCACCCTTAAAGCTAGCAAAATGAGGAAACTTTATGACCAACATTTTCCCCCTTAAAGACGATCATAACGAGGCTTTAAATTTTTATCTTACACCTTGACAATTTATTTCCGGTTGGTCATTTCATTTATTTTTATCTTTTTTTTTTAGTACTTTAAAAATATATATTTATTTAATTTAAATATATGAGAAAAATGATATAAACAACTTTTACTTCATATTTTATTTTTAATATATTTTTCATTATTAAAATATTATTAAAACTAAATTATAAAAAAGAATTTTAACACTTTTAAATGTTTAAAATAATTATCCAAAATATGATAAAAAAAGCGGCAATTATATTCTTTTCTCAAATTTCAAAATTAGATAACAAAAGAAAATTCAAGGCTTCAAGAAAATTGCCAGATTTTTGGGAAATAAAGGATGTCTTTATAAATAAAAAATTTAGAATAATAAAGAATGTTTTTTTATCTTTTAAAAATTAAATGTAATGAATAAATAAAAATCAATTTATTAAGAGTATGTATTTATTCAAAAAAATTATTACGTAGAAGGTAAGTTGAGTAATCCATTTATTTATAATTAAATAAAACTTTATTTCGGCAAATAATTATTTTTCAACGTATCGGGCCTGAATTATTCGAGAAACGTCAGAGAGAAATTCTGAAAGCTGTAAATACTAAATGTGATCAGCGTTAATTCTAGGGATTTCTAATGAACGGAAAAAGAGGTTGGTTACGTTTGGCACTTTTTCTCGAAACTTTTTTCCCGTGGGACGCCCTCTATCTCTACCTCATTTTTTTCTCCCTTTTCAAGAAAAAAGAAAAAAAAATCGCACCTCAACTACACGACGTAGGTCGCCCACGCTTCGCGGCTAAAACTTTTCTACTGAATGTTGAAACTCCATTATAACCGGACTCGTGACTGGACTATCATCCTTCTCGATAGCCAGCAGGGACTTTTTTCGCCTACGACGAGGGAAATGATTTTTTCTCATTATTTCGTAACTTTATCGATAATAAAAAATTCGAAATTTAAAAAATCCAAATTTACAATATATTTTACGATATAATATTATTTCCAAATTTCAAAATTTTAAAAATCTTTTCTAATATTGGGCAATTTGTTATGATAATTAAATATAAAAAATGAATAGAAAAATCGAAAAGTCGTGAAGTTTGAGTAATTGTAAATATGAGATTTTGATAGATACGTAACCCAAACAAACTTCATTATCATTTGATGGATACGCAGCTGGCTGAAGAGCCAAACTGATTAGACGAGGCTTTTATCCATTTGGTGAGACAAGGGATCCTCGAGAGTTAATCAGTTTAGGAAACGACCTGAATTTGACTGAGCAATAATGTGAGCGCATCAGTAGAGATGGTCTCAACGCCCAAGTAGATAAATCCCTGTGCGATCAGACGGACGTTCGACAAATCTATATCCTAAAGTCTATCGATACGAAGTCTGGCACTTTATCGTATTATCATTATCTCACATGACTATACACATTGTGTAATGGAATTAGCAAATCTGTTCCGTTGGGAAATTGGAGAGAGAGAGAGAGAGAGAGAGGTTTTGACTGAGTGAAGCGAATAGAGGGAGAAATTCACGTCTAATGGAGAATCAAGCAGAGCAAAAGAGACCCAGTCCTAGAACTCTTTATTGGAAAGTTCGGGTCCTCAGTGACGGTTCGGCTTTTGCTTTGCTCTGTGTTCGGTGGGCTCCATGGAAATGTCGTTACAACTAATCGTCAACTGCGCCACGAGAAACTGCGGCAAACTTTCGACTCAAGCGATCTCAATATCCAAAACTCGTTTGTCAAAATTTGTTACTTCGTAAACTTGCAACTTTGAAAAATGTGGAACATTGAAAATATGTTATGAAAAATAAATTTAAAAATACGTTTTTTCACTTCTCGCATAATAATCTCTTAATTATATTACTATAATTTTATTAAATATTGCATATATATATATAAGATAAATCCACAATTTGGTTCGCATTGAACTCTCCATTTCTAGCAAAAAATGTCGAAAAAATATTCTCGAAAGATTTTTCGCATTTTCCCGGTCTAATGTTGCACTTTCGGCAAAAATTCGGGCATATTCGTAATCAGCGGAAAATTTCTGATTAAATAGATCCTTTTAAGAGTTTAAAAACGGAAAAAACTATTTTTCGACTCTCCCAGCCACTTTTCCGGAATCTGAAAAATCACGAAATTTCAAAGGGTCGTAGGGTGAGCTTCTTATTAGCTATGGAGATTTATGTCGTGTGTTTGGAAAAGGTTTTTGCCTGACTTAAACAATCGCGTTGGTTTCATATCGATATCTCTCATAGTTTTCTCGGAAAGTCCACTTGAAAAATCGCAAAAAAAGAGGCAAAGGGGTATGTATGGAAAAATTGGCAAAAATCGATGGTCCCACTTTGAAATTCTGCCAAAAA
>JAPYZJ010004945.1:0-15846 GCA_030522765.1 Ophioninae sp. B BG-2022a
CATTGACATTTATCCGTGCGTTCAGAAATACTGGAAAAAGAGTAACATTAACGAGGGCGTTAATAAATTTATTTTGTGTTAATTAAAGTTTGTGTGTTTGGTGTTAATTTTAGTTTATTTTGTGTTAATTAAAATTTGTTTGGGTTTATTAATCCTGCTCTGCCGGGAAATGATCTGCTGCGGAAGTTAGCAGATCATTTTTTCAATCACATTTCTTTTGGCCAAATCGACAAAACTATTGGTAAAAACTATCAGGAACTATGTAACTCGACTGCATGCCAAGAAAACTCCCATTGAACACTTTAACACGAGATTTATTGACTGTGAGGCGGTACGAAGTTCGCCGGGTCAGCTAGTTAATGATAAAAATGAATATGTAAATTGTTTAATATATAAAAATCGACCGCATTAAAGAACAATTTTTCCCATAAAAACAAATATTAAAATGGTAACAATATTAATAATAAATGAATAATGAAAATACGAATACAAAAAAAAACTAATAACAACGAGAAAAAAAACAACTTGACGCAATCATAAAAACGAACTTTGGAAAATAAAAAAAGTTTGTGATTTGTGTTTGCAATGGACGGTTGACGAGCCGAAACTCGATTAACAAAACTTTTTTCCGTGGTGCTTTCCCAGGCGAAAACGAAGTGCGAGAGTAGAAAGGTGAAGGTAACAACGACTTTTACGCATAAAGTTAACGAGGTTTTGTACTTTCCCGTCTTTCTTTCACTTCGGCTATTCGTCATCGCTGCTTTAATGAGGCACTCGAATTTTCCGACCTGGCGAGAACTTTTCTTCTCCCGGGGACACTTCTTCGAGACCTTTTTTTTCCTCTTCCAACACCCCCCTCTCCTCCACAGTTTTCTTTCCTTCCGACAAAAATTCATTATTGCGTTATCTCGTTAGAATTCATTGAAAAAAAAGAAATAAAAAACAAAAGTAGTCGCGTTTAAGAATCGCTTTCGATTTTTTTTTTCATTTCGTATATGACGCGGTAATATACTTAATAATAATTGTTATTATATAATAGTAGTTTGTCTGTAATTTAAAATATAGCTTAAATTATTTATAAACAAATGCATGAATATTTATGATAATTGAAATGATGATAATTATTATAAAAAATAACGATTATGAGTAGTGCTAAAGATAATTATCGTTTGGGTTATGTAATAATTTATTTAGAGGTTATTTAAAGTTTAATCTTTAAATTAAATGTAATTAATTAGAAATTCATTTCACTTAATTGAAAGGTGGAAAAACGCAATTTTAACCTTTAAATTAAATTAAATAAAAATAATTATATTCAATTTCATTAAATGAATTGAAAAATTAATTCAATTTAACGGTTAACATTGCCTTTTTTTTGTATTTTCGTTATATTATTATGTACTTATTACTTTAACACATTTTGTATTTCCATTTTGGTATTAGTTTTATTTTATCCTAAATTTCCCAAAAGTTTTTTACTAAGGCATAATAAAATGATGATGATCATCGTCATCATCATCTCTCTCTCTCTCTCTCTCTCTCTCTTTCTATCTCTCTCCGTCTATGCATCTCGCAAATAGGAATTCGGCGAGACACAACTATTCGCGATTTCACGAGTCGAGACGTCCTCCTCGTGGATGGCCGAGCGACCAACTCACCACCGCTGGTTCTCTCTCTCTCTCTCTCTTGCGTTTCGCGCTCGCCTTCCCCTCGAAATAGCACGTAACGTGGACATATTTAGCTCGTGCATCGCCGCTGCGTTCACTCATATAGCCGTTTACTCGTCTCCCCCCCCCCGCATCACCCATTTCCTCTCCCCTCTCATCCTCTCGTCGCGTCCACCAACGCCAAGAGTCGGCACTGCCGATTGCCACGAGACGAACGGAGCTCGCTCGGAGCGCGCATCATTCTTCTCTACCTCGACCGTATATACAGGGTGTCCAAAAACTCGTCGCCGTTCTTCCCGACAAATCGAAGTAGACCCTCTTCTGAGTAAAAAAGTTCGAATGATGGACCGGGCGAAAACCAATAGTTTTCGAGTAATTAGAGATTTGATGATCATATATATATTTTATTAATATTTGAATTAATTAATTTGATTAAATTAGTTAATTTAGTTATTATGTAAATTAATCGATTTAATTGAGTTAGTTAATTTTATTATTATCTAAATTAATTATAGATTTGATGATTTTATATAGATTTTTTCTCTTTTTTTTTTAATCCTTGAATGCGAAGTTCATTTTATTTAGTTTAATTAAAATTTGCGTGCGTAAATAACATAGTAATAAGTAGATAAACGTGTACGAGCCAGTTGGAGAAAGGGAAAATAAATAAATATGTGAATTCTTAAAAATGATAATGATGATGATAGATTTTATTGTGCCCTAGTAAAGAAATTTCGGGCAATGTCAAATTAAACAAAAATGTTTACGAAATAAAGATAAAGTATAACAAAATAATAATTGAATAATAATGTAACAAAAATACCAAAAACCGCACTTTTCACTAAAATATCGAAAAAAAACTGAAAAATGTTTATAAAATATGCAGTCTTACCACCACAAGACTTGACTAAAAATAGAACCATTCCTAACTCAAACTGAACTTAAAAATAACCTTAAAAATAAACTTAAAAAAATAACAACTAAAATGTAAAAATAACTATAAATACTGGTGTAATTTGAATAATGAGAAACCAGGAGAGAGAGAGAGCAATGCCGAGCACAAAATAAACTGCAGCATGCATCTTCTTGGCGTGCATAGTGAGGAGACCGCCGAGCGAGCGGTGAGGGTGCAGCTGCTCAAACAAGGCTCGTCGGCTCGACGAGTGAGTGAGCGACCGACCGACCGATGATCCCGCGTATTCGATCATCACGGTCATCATCATCATCATCATCATCATCATCATCATCATCATCATCATCATCATCATTGCGGATCGTCGTCGTCGTGACGATCAACCGAATAACTAATAAGGAAGGCGGGACTGGAAAAGGCCGTTTATCACACCACCGATCGTCGAGTTGAAGGTTATACAGGGCTCCTGACATTTCTTATTTACGACGGTTTCTCTTTTCTCAGCAGGTGGACGTGAATGGCACCGTGGAAAACCCAATGTTTTTTTATTCAATTTTTTTCAGGGCCATTCGTTTGGCTTTCTATATGGGTACGGTTGAGCTTGTTTGGGTTTGTTTGGGTTAATATACGAGTTCGTTTGGATTTGTTTGGATCATTGTATGGGTTCGTTTAGGTTTGTTTGACATATTATATGGGTTCGTTTGGGTTATTATATGTGTTCGTTTGGGTTTGCTTGGATTATTGTATGGGTTCGTTTAGGTTTGTTTGACATATTATATGGGTTTGTTTGGGTTTGCTGCTTGGATTATTGTATGGGTTCGTTTAGGTTTGTTTGACATATTATATGGGTTCGTTTGGGTTATTATATGTGTTCGATCGAGTTTGTTTGGGTTATCATATGTGTTCGTTTGAGTTTGTTTGGGTTATTATATGTGTTCGTTTGAATTTGTTTGGGTTATTATATGGATTTGTGTGTTTGGGTTATTATATCTGTGCGTTTGGGTTTTTTTGGGTTATTATATGGGTTCGTTTGGGTTTGTTTGGGTTATTATATGGCTACGTTTGGGTTTGCTTGGATTATTATATCATTTGGGTTTGTTAGGGTCCTTATACAGGTTCGTTAGGGTTATTATATGGATTCGTTTGGGTTTGTTCGGGTCCTTATACAGGTTCGTTTGGGTTAATTTATGGATTCATTTAGCCACATCGAACAAATCATAAATAATTCAGTCCCCCTTCCACCATGGGCTCTCGTTTGGTTTCGTCCGGGTTTATCTAGGTTTGTTTAGGTTCGTTTGGGTTAATCGAGCAAACCACGGACAATTTTATCATCCAATGGACGATGGAAAACCCATAAAAATATATGGATTTCGTATGTACTTTTCATATATACGAAAACCCATAAAAATATAAATATAGCTACGTGTTTATCCGCGCAATTGCCGAAAGAGAAAAAAAAACATAAAGCAAAAGATAAGGATACGGAATTACATAACTCGTAAGGAAGAAACGAGAGATTACCTTGGACCGGTGTATAGCCGTCGGCTGGTGCATTAGACCGACAGCAATGAGTATACGTTTTAAAGAAACGAGCGCGCGCACGCGCGGCCCACCCCGAGCAGACTTGTCACCGAGCCAAACCGAGCCGAATTTCCCTGGGACGGAACACGACCGCACTCGGCAATAATAGTCAACACGAGCAACGAAACGATGAAAAAACAACAACAACAAAAAAAAACGAAAGGGGGACTCGGCAATAAATGGCTGTTTCGAAGACCGCGAGAGTGCGTCTCGTATCAATAAAGAACAAATTCCCCCACCCCCCTCTCTTGATCTCTTCGCTTTTTTTACTTCTTGTTCGTCACTTTTGCCTTAACCGCAGGAGGGCTTTGTGAAACGAGACATTTACTGATGCGAAAGGAAATTATTTCTCTCTCTGTCTCTCTCTCTCTTCTTGTTAACTTTTTTCTTTTTTCTACGTCTTTTTATTTATTCCTCGAATATTTTATTTTTTATGTTTCGGTTTAAAATTAGTTTTTTATTTTGATTTTTTAAGACTCTGTTCGTGGTTTTTTTAATTATTAAAATAACGTCAGTATTTTAAGTTATTTTTTATTCATTTATTATTTAGTAATTTGTAGTTGATGATTTATTTGTAAGGTTATTTTTAAGTTGTGTTTAAGTTACAAATTGTTCCATTTTAAGTTAAGTTTGTGGTAAAACTTTATTTTTTTTTTGGTTATTTTAGTTAAAATCGCGTTTCTTGGTATTTTTGTTATATTTTATTTAGTTTAGTTTATTATTTGGGTTGTGGATATTTGTTTAAGTTTGTTTGGGTTTGCTCATTTTATTTTGTAAATATTTTTGTTTAATCCCAAATGTCCCGAAAATTTATTACTAGGGCTTAAAAAAATCTATCACCATCATCATCGTCATCATCATCATCTCTCTCGCTCTCTCTCATCTTCTCCTTCCCAGGCCCGTTTTCCTCGTAACTTTTGTCTCTTTCTTGCCGCTGCTGGTCGATCGTTTTTCACGCAGTTCGTGCCGGCGGTGGCAGCCGCCCCCGCAGCCTGGATCTCGCGAGGGCGGCGAGCGAATAGAGCATGTGCTTTATGGTCACGAACCAAACCGGGAATGACGAAATATTAATATTAACCCAAACAAAAGAAAAAAAAAGTACATTATGAATATGACAATTACGATAATGCGTTGCCCAGGTCCATTACATGTAATAGCTTATCATTATCCGGTAATGATAATGAAAATTATTTTGATATAATTTGTTAATTATTAAAAAAAAACTTTTTTTATTCCCTAATGAAAAAGTAGTAAAAATAAAAAAATATTTTTCATTTAGTTTGTTAATTAATTCATAAAAAATGTACAGAAAAATTCGATTATGAAATTTCATGATTTGTTTGGGTTTGTTTTTTATTTTACGAATATTATTTTCAAAATGTTAATGTAATTATAAAAATAACAATAAATTAATAATGACTATTATTATTATCATTATTATATTATTATAAAATTACTATTGTAATAAAACTTTAAAAATAGATTATATTAAATTCATTAAACATTCATGAAAAAAGGTATTACTAAAAAGATATTGCTTAATAAATCATTAATATATTTTATACAAAAAAAAGATATGTGTTTAAAATTTATATTTTTACAGAACACTTTTTAAAAATATTGCTTATTTAAACAAATATACTAAAACAGTCAATATAATAATAATAATAACAACAATAATAAAACGCCTGCGCGTTGCGTCCTCGTTCGAAAGTTTCGTGCACTCGAATGCAACAATAAAAATGAAAAAAAAAAGAAATTAATAAACAAAGAAAAATATGAAAAAATGGGATTGAGCCCGACGCGAATAATTTCTTCGGTAGTCTTTCTCGTGCCGCCGGGCGAGGATGAATGCTCCGAAGAGAAGTTGGGAAGTAAAGCAAAGCGTCAGACTCGAGAGTTGGATTTGCCGCGTACGCATATGTACGAAGCGGGACGGATCCAACGAGCGTTTATTGTCCCGACGACAAACGTTCAACATCAAACACGCGCCTTCTGTACGCCTCTATATACGTATTACGGGGAGGAATAAGAGACTGGATCCACGATTGGAGAAGCCGGCTTGTACCAACCGTTCCCGGATTTGTCAGACAGCTTTTTCCCTTTGCGGAAAACATTCTTTTACGCCTTTACTTTCTCCCTCTCTCTCTTTCTCTCTCTCTCTCTAGTTATTACGTCTGTACTTAACGTTTTTTCATTCCTCCGTAGTTTAAATTTTATTTCATTTTGTTCTCAATCGAATTTTAATTTTATTTCATTTCGTTCTCGATTGAATTTTTATTTCATTTCATTTCTTTGAGGAAATAATTTTGTTTTCGTTCGTAAATAAATTTTATTGGTATTTTTTTTTAAATACAATCATTGTATTTAAATTAATAAATTTTAGTCCATTTATTTTCATAGTTCGATTGAATTTTATTCTATTCGTAATTAAAACGAATTTATTTTTGGCCTCATTTTTATTTTTAGATGTAAAAATATTGACGAGATTTTTTATTTTCGTAGCTAAATTAAATCAATTTCTCCACCAATGGTGTTTTTCAAATTTTTGTTTCATTTGATTCCTTTGAAAGACGAATTTATTTCAATCGTAATTAAATTATGTTTATTTTTCGAGATTAAATGTCAGTCCATTAATTTTTACGATTTGATTGAATTTTAACTTATTCGCAATTGGAACGAATTAAATTTTTCCCCCTATTTAATTCGATTTTAATAAATTCGCAAATTTTTTTCTTCACAAAATTAAATCGTTTTCTCGACTGATAGAATTTGACTGTAGCTTTCGATAAATTTTCTTACATTTTAACTTTCCATATTTTATTGTTTTTTGCATCGTATAATTATTTCGTGTATTGTTATAATTATATAATATATTATCAAATTATAATTATTTCGTTTTATTATCGTATTTTTCTGCATAAATTTTCTCTCATTTTCGTGTACGATAAAACTCTCCTCGATTCAGGAAAACAAATTGCACTGATAATAGAATACAAAAAAAAGTTTGAAAAAATGGAGTGATGACATTGATTCTTAGAAATTGTCCACTCCGAAGAGCGAAGAGTGCAAATTGCAAAGCACTTCGCTCGGTATCTCTCTTGCATCGGGGTCTTCGCGTTAAAGCGAGATTTATCGTACTTTAATTCGCCGAGACGCACAGGGACTACGTGGTCTTCGTTTCAACGCGTCAAGAGTCAATTGAAGCGCGTGTTCGCTCCCGAGGGCATCGAACAACCAAGATTCCCCATAAAGATGAAATAAAGTCACAATTAAGTCGTAACCGTTATTTAAACATTTTACTTGCATTTTTTCATTGATTTTCCACATATTCATTCATTTATTAATTTATTTACTCGTGTAAAAACGAGATAAGACAAGGCTGAAAAGTTCTCGGCCGAGATATTACCGAGGGAATAGGCTTACTCGTGTAAACTGGGCCGAGAACTTTTCAGCCCCGCTTTTACTTCTCGATACATCATTTTTTCATTCCGACGCATAAATAAAAAAATGGCAAATAAACTTGCGTAAAAATTGGACTGAAAGACTAAAATCTATAACCAGGAAAAATATTTTCATGTCCCGTAAATTCCATTATTTTTTTGTATTTATTTCGTATCATAAATCGAAAAAAGTTTATGGGCTCCCCGTAAAATATATAAATGAAGAAAAAGTATATAAATGAAGTACATATTTAAAAAAAATGTCGCCTTGAAGAAATTTGAAGTCGATCTGATGCGAGCGGTTTCTTTGGCCTATCTTATTACCGACCGAGGGTAAACGGACCGGACAGTCTACCTTATCGACCACGATCTACTTTACCAACTGATGGTAAAAAATTGGTTATTTTTTATTAAAAAATAATAAACATTTGGGAAAAAATTCCGAGTCGCTGATAGATAACCATAAAAATAGAAAAATTTATATGCGTCCAGAAAAAAAAATTCGAGAGTTTCAATGATCGTTGCGTTTCAACGATGCTTCCGTATGCATGCGACGAGGATAAAAGGTACTCTTTTCTTGGTCAACGCAGCGAGGAACGTGTCCCCTCGAAACCGGGGACCCTCGAGCGCGGATATAACTCGGGAAATAAATAGAAACACATCCCGAGCACGACCAGCACGCTTTTGGCCGAGAGGGAATATTTCAATAGGCATCGATTTCAAAGAGAGAAAAAAAGAGAAATAGAGATATCTAAATGTATTCTGTACTGTGGAGAATCGGCGCCCTAAGAAAACCATGTTAAAAAAAATATACAGAAATCTGTACAATATCATTGCCAAAAAAGACAAAAATTTGAATCATACTAGGAATTTTTCAACGGTAATCATAAACAACAAAAACACAATAATAATAATGATAATAATAACAATAATAATAATAGAATCAAGCAACAATAAAAAATAAAAATACAATCAATGATGACGATAGATTTTATTACGCCCTGGTAAAGAAATTTCGGCCATTTAAAATAATAACAAAAGTATTAACAAAATGAAGATATAAAATTGACCAAAATTAACAACAAAATAAAGATATAAAATTGACCAAAATTAACAACAAAATAAAGATAAAAAATTGACAAAAATTAACAACAAAATAATAATATAACAAAAACCACAAAAAAATGCAAAACTCTTCAGAGAGAAAGGGGGAGAAAAAAAATAAGTGAGAAAACATCGTCGAGACACACCAGGGAGATGTAACTCTCATACTCGCTCGTCTCGTCTCTGAATCGGGAGGTTTATACGCGCCGTAAGTAAACCAGTGGCACGTGGAAAACGATATACGTGACGTGTTCCTCTTCGTCCCGAGTCGATTCGCATCTCCTCTCCTGGCGAGCATCCTCGCGGAATATCTCGGCGAGGGGATAACGCCGCCATGCTTCAGTCAGATAAGGGAGGAAAGAGAGAGAGAAAGAGGGAGAGAGGGGGGGCTGGAGAAGAAAATGGAAAAAGAAAGATTGTCGAGAAATGTAATTTCTTCCAAGTGACAGGTAGGAAAGACGTAGACAAGCGTACGGTCCAACAAACAACGGTGATTGGTATATCTTTATTATTATTATTATTGTTATTTTCACATTTTTTCACAATTCCCGGCGTTTAGCCAATTACAATGAATATTATTATCTTTATAATAATAATTATTATTATTATGATTATTAATAAATATTATTATATTTATTATAATTATAATATTATTATTAAATATTATTTATATTATTTTATATGGTGACCGAAAAATCGATATATTTTTTTCTTCAGGTAATTCTAGCGAATTGATTAGATTAAAAAACCATTGGATTGCTGGTTAGTCTATTGGCCGTAAAATCAGAACGACGCAATTAAGTTTTTGAAAAATATCATCCCTCAAGGGTTTGAAAAGTATTTCGATAATAATTTGAAGATCTACGCGAATGAAGTGAAAATCCAGTACCTAAAGGTAAGAGTGTCCATGGGTATGGGTGTGTGTGTTGAAAGTTTGAAAGAGAACGGTTTGAGAGAGGAGGATCCTGGAGGAATGTCGTTGGCCGTGAGCGAACGAGGACGACGCCTGGATCCTTCGCTCGGTTGCGCTTCTCGCGAGGACTCCGTGGAAGAAAGTTACGTTTATGGAGAGAAAGAGCGAGAGGGAGAGAGAAAGATACGAAAATCAAAAAAATTCACAAAATCGATTATACGAAACGAGATTTTTCGGATTTGTAAAAATTGTCACTTATCGCGATGGTGATTTTCAACCAGTATTTTGGTTTTTTTGGGTTTGTTTGGGTTTCACTGTACTTTTCTCATTTCTAATGAAATTCATCAAATACTTGTTGGCCTGTCAACAACTGTTTGAGGAATTTCATACACTAAATGAGCAACCAATCAAATCAATGTCTCGGACTTTTCCTTCCCATGGAAAAAGTCCGGAAGGGCAAAAGAAAATCCCTTCGGAGCTTTGAATCGATCGCGAGTGACACTGACCTGATTTTATGACAAGCGGCCGATAAGGGCGTCAACATTATTTCATCTTGATGTGCTCGAGGAAAAAAAATGAAAAAAATCATAGAGGAAATAGTAATCTTGGGTATTCTCACCTGCAACAGAAAAAAGGAACGTAGAACATTAGCTTATATTATTTTATAAAATTTTTCATTAATCAATTTCTCAACTTTCGAAGGAAAACAATCAAATTAAATAAATATGGTTTCATGATGACTGAAATTTAGAAAATATAAAATAATTATTTATTATTTTAGTAAATAATAATAATCTAGGAATAATATAGGAAAAATAATAATAATTAGGAAATTAATAATAATTATATTTATTATGTTAGGAAATATGAAATAATTATTTCCTCTGAGGAGTGTGATTGGCTTGTCATTTGCATTACTTGATAGATTTGTTTGCTTCATTTTTCATTTTGCTATTTTCGTCAATCCAAAAAATCTACTTTTCCGAATGAACCTTGAACCTAAAATGTTTAATAATTCAAGTGACACAATTCGCCACTCGTTCAAAATCGCAAATTAGAAAACCCCTAAGTATCATTGCGACGAATCCTTTTTCCTTCATTTTTAATCATCCTATTTTTCACTATCCGAAATATCTATTTTTTTTTCGTTCAAGTGTCTAAAAAATCAAAAGTTTATCAGTGATTTTTCCTGCCTAAAATTAGCCAAAACCCCGCAATAAAGAAAAAAAACCATATATTTGCAACATTCAAACGCAGACTTTGAACGTCACGTTGCTCGATCATCTTCCATTGTGGGCTACCATCAACGTCGTTTCATTGAAGTAAAAAAAAAAAAAGAAAAAAAAAAAACAGTGCAATCGAAAAGTGTCAATTGTCGAGTGTTAACAAATGGAATGTCTCCCGTGAATATACACACGTGTGTGCCTTTCGTTGCGTTCGTACGTATACACGTGTGTAAATGAGTCGACGAGCTTCGAGCCAGATTTATGATCGTCCTGCTCTTCCGTGCTGCCTATAAGCGCGCGTATGCATAAATTTCTCTATTCATTGTTGATTCATAGGAAAAGTCGTATAGCGTTAACCACAGCAGCATCAGCACGGCGGCAGCCGATGGGATATATAGTACAGGGTACTTTATCGCGTTGGGCCGTAGTGCAAAATCGATCATTCTTCGGCGCGAAGAATGACAGTGCCAAAGAGCGAGAGAGAGAGAGAGGCGAAGTGGGGGGGGGGGGGGGATAGCTCTTGCTAGAAACTAATCTTTTTGCGTACCAGAGACGATCGTTTCGTCAAGGGTTCAGGGGCCGATTGCATCTTCCACTTCGGGATAATTTTACGAGACCGGAAATGCAGCAGTTATTGGTCATTGGATAATCTACGCGGTATTCCATGCAGAAATGAATTTTAGTCGTCGGCTAAATAATACAGGACGATACCTAATGATCGAGGAATTATATATAAACCCGAACAAACCCAAACAAACTAAAAAATTACTAATGTACTTCGCTCAATTAATTCATTTGTTTATTACTTAAATTAATAATTTAGAACGAAGCTGATAAAAAATGTTCAATTATTGTACTGTAATAATAATCTGTTAATATTTACTGCTGATTTCTGTCGATTAAGTTGGTGGCATTATTTTTATAATTATTATTAATGTTAACGTTATTGGATTACCTGTGCTGTATTTTATGCTAAAATGAATTTAGCCGTTGGCTAAATAATACACTTTAATTATTGGTTCAATTATCAATAATGCTTATATATAAACCTGAACAAACCCAAATGTGACCGTATCTGGGTTATAAATTATTATTTCGTTTTACGGTTTTTTTTCAAGCTCTATTTATTAATTCGAGTTTGTTATGCAAAATTTTTCGAACAATAGGGAAAAACTAAGATAAAAAAGCGAAGCTCTTTCAGATGCGGCTGCGTTTCGAAAACGACAATACCGTTGCAAAAAAAAAGGGCCTCGAACGTGATAACATTGAAAAGCTGCGTGTGCTACACCAGGCGAAGAGAACTCGGGATGGAATTCCCCCGGCATTGTTTTATTGCTCGAGCTCCATGAAACGGGCGCCTCGCATGCTCGCGGAAGTTTTTGTATTTTATATATATTTATTTATTCTTTTTTTTCCACCCGAATTGCATTTCCACCGGGTCTGTAAATAAATACCGAAGACGAGTTAATAAACGATTTTTCACCATTCGTTCGAGGCGTGTCTGTGAAAAATAAAAAAGGGAACAAAGAAAAATACACGCGACGAACTATGATCTTCGATTGCGATCGGACTCATTGTGCGACGTAATATCATCGCGAGAACGACGCGTGTCGTCCACAGTCATGTCTTATGCATTGAAATTTAATTGAATTTATCGATTAGTTACGTATCATTGAACTTTCATTCCAAGGGTGAAGAGAATATATTTTGAATCTTGGTATTTTCGTTAGTTTAAAAAATGTCCTCGAAATATCCGGTTATACGAAATTTTTATCAGTGCACAAGAAACAAATATTTAAATTTGTATTTTTCGAGTGAATCTAGTTGGCAGAAGGATCAAGACAAAATTCCCATTCAGCAATGTCAAATATTTGTTTAAGTAATAATAAGTCCATTGCGTATGAATGTTTTTCAATTTAAAAAAAAATCAAGCTTGTCGAGTCTCTCTAGAAACTCTGTGTAAAATCCCAACCTTCTAGTCCTCGTATCTTCGTCGTAAAAAAATATTGAACACCGTCCTGATTTTGGGCTATTACCATACGTGTATAGCGGGTGACTAGAGAATTTCTCGTATGCCTAATGTATTTGTAAATCTACAAGGATGAATCACCAATACGATGAACTTGAGGGACAAGCACGATGCGAAACGAAGTCAATAGCATCGCAAGTATTTCGCGATGCACAGGCTCGTACACGCGATCGTCTTTGCGCGCGGCGATTGGGGCGCGTGCCAGACGTTGCGAAATTGCCAAAAGTTCAATATCGCGAGGAGAGCTACTCGAGTACCTCTCGAGCCTTGTTGAGCCCGGAAATATATATATTTTATTTTCATGCATTGACGTACGCAACGAGGCGTACCTGAATCGGCAAAGGCCTCGAGTATACGACAGCAAACGTCGAGGGGTAACCAAAGTTTTCATTTCCTACACTTGGCGATAAAATTTCATTCGATTTTCATTATATTCGTGTGTGTACATAGGCGGTCCCAGAAGCGGTCGTTGAATCAACGAAGATAGACGCAGGACGATATTTCGAGTCGAAAAGTTCTGAGAAGTTTTCGAATCGGACGAAACCCCAGCGAGTTATTAATCGTTAAAGTTGGACCAATCCGAGTTGCGCGACGGCTGCGGTGGGCGGAGCGTGCGTGAAGTGGGGGGCACGCCTGCGTTCGATTGGTCAAACTTTCATCATTAATAACTCCCCAGGGGTTCGTCCGATCAGAAAACTTCTAAGGACTTTTCGGCTTGGAATTTCATCCCGCATCTACCCTGACGCGTTCAACCGCCACTTTTAAGAAACACTACATAAAAATACATACAAACGGACAAAAATTACCCTACAATTATATTTCACTTCCAGAATGCCCTGAATTTGCGAATTTTGTTCTTCAGTCTCTCTTCTCTTTTTTGCCAGAGAAAATACCGTGGGAGACTTCGAAGGATAAAAGAAGCACAGAGATAGAGTGTTCGGATTCGATCAAACGCGTTCTCCCTTCGCCTTCCGCACGGCGATAGGATATTTGCGAGAGCCACGGGGGCTATTGTGCTCTCTCGTAAAGGCTATATCACATATATCCACACCAGACACAGAGACCCCATCAGACACAAAGTACTTTATCCTTCATTGGCCGCTTGTGCGTACGTCAAGATCCGAGCGAAACGTGATTTCAGCGTCGAGGCAGGCCAACATCAGTAGCCAACCCACTCCCAGCTCGAGACCAGTAACGCCCCGCGGAGTCGATGATCGCGCGCGCGTGCGCAACTCTGTGTGCGAATATCACACACGATTTTAGCACAAGGCCTCGACGAGTCGGTGATTTGCAAAGCCCCCGACCCACTTCCCATCCACTCGTACGTAGACACATGAACGTACGTTTAACCCCCCCCCCCTCCCCCTCCCCCGCCCCCCGCCGTTTCCAATGAACAGAGTATACAAGTTTGCGAGCTCGCTGACGACGTATCAATTGCCGGGTAGCAAAAAGTGAACAGGAGGAAGACCAGAGCCACGGTCCATCGTTTTATTCGTAAAATCTCGCGTTCGGCCGAGTCGTTCGTGGTATCATGCGTTCGCGCGTGTGCGGCGTTTACCCGCCGCTAAAATTAAACGGTAGCTATATTTAGCAATGATATTTCCAAGGTTAGTTACGTGCACGATACAGGCGGAACTATGTCTCTTGGTGTGTGTGTAGAAATGCCTGCATAGACTGTGCATCCGGATACACCGCAATTCCACTGACAACAATCATTATCGTCATACCTCATCGATGTGTCAATCATAAAGATAACGCCGCTGAGAGACGCTACGCGCAATTAAGAGAAATAACGATATTAGAAATAGTGATAATGATAATTCACGATAGGATGAGAGTTGATATAATAGGTGTGGAACAGGAATAAACAATTGTTTTTCTTAATGTAGTTTTTATTTGGATAGTAGTAGGAATAATAATCGGAAGAATGCGGATAAATAATTATTAATGTTTTATTGGACTGTTTTGTATCGAATTTATTATTTTAAATTCTTGTTTGGGTTTGTTTTGCATCTCTTTTTTCCTTTTTAATTTTCTTTCATTTTTTATCGAAACTTCATTTCCTTAATTGTCGATTTATTTTGTCGTACATCGAGTTATCATTTTATTATATTTCCATTTATTTTTCTTTCCCATTAACTTTGTACTTTTTCAATTCTTCGTTTCATTTTCTACATTTTTACATTTTCCATCGAATCGTCATATTATTATTATTTCCTCGTTTAATTAATATTAATTTTTTTATGTCGAAGTTGAACTTTTTTTTTTTAATTTCGACGATAACGATATTAAAAAAAGAAAAGAGCGAGAGTAACGGGGATCGTAAAAGCAAGCTCGTACACCATTCGATTTCACAAGAGAGTTCGGTAGGTGCGGGGTTGCGGCTGTGCCTGGTCGTACACTCGATGTATACCGTCCTTGCTGTGTTGTGTCGCAAGCCTGGCGGGTTTCGAGGCGCGAGAACGATTCGCTCCCGCCGGTATACGGGATACGCACCACCGCGGTCTAACTTTAGATACCGCGCAATTTCAACGTTAGCATCCCTTGGCCTCCAACCCCGCGGAGAATTGGCAGAGATTGCGGATGCCGAGAGTCCATAACGGAGCGGCTCGTGAATGTTACCGCCATGCGGACTGAGACCAAGAGAGAGAGAGATAGAAAGAGACAGAGATGATGATGATGATGATGATGATGATAAATTCATTATGCCCCAGGTACACTTTCGAGCAATAATGGAAATAATACAATAACATAACAAAATAAAAATAAAAAAATAGAAAAAAAAAAGTTAGTAGGAATAATAAAAATAAAAATAGAAAACTTAAAAAATATATATGACAGTAATAATAAGTTTCTTAAAAATAATCGTAAATCTATATATATATAAATGTTATGTTGGTTTGTGTACGCTTCAAAAACTCAAAATGTTCTGCACCGATTCAGCTGAAATTTTGACAGGATATACAACAC
>JAPYZJ010004946.1:0-12513 GCA_030522765.1 Ophioninae sp. B BG-2022a
TCTGGGACCCATACATGCTTATATCAATCGTCTTAGAATTTCACCCCCTACCCCCCATTTCACGGATGACATTCTTAGCTGGGACACCCTGTATAAGATATATCTATATAACTAGGCATGTACGTCTACATACGTATTCACAATGAGTAAGCATCTGTCCACCGATGTGTACAAGTCACGTCTATCGACGAATAATTTGCTTAACCTTCCCACGGCACGAGGAATGATTGTTATTGCAGTTCGGTATTGCCCTTTCGAGTTTTTATTATTATTCTCGTTCGACGTTGCACAGACTCTCCGCATCATGAAATTTACTTCACTCCTGACTATGATTCACGTTATCAAAATTCACGGAGACGTTTCACGTTACAACAATAGATATATTTTTATAACGGAGATAATTTTTTTCGACGTTAATGGGGCAGTCGTTTGAACGATCTATCGACGTTCGTAATGACGTAACAAAGTTTCTATTCCCAGAGTACGAATCAACATTGTAGAAATAAAAGTTGAAAGAAAAAAAAAAATGGAAATAAGTGACGCTTCGATTATACCCATCATCTGAGTCTTTTCAATGACTATCCACTTTCTTCAATTATGTCTCTCAATTTTAATTACGCTCTCGCAGCTTTGTTGGTAATGTGAAGTTTTCCGGACATAAATCTTGCAGCGCGTCACCAGTGGTCTCAGCCACGATTCAATGAATTTATTTTATAGTTATCATGATTGAGTTACAATATTTTCATTCGTTGGGACTCAGCAATGTGTAAAGTGATCGCAAGCCATAATGTCAAGGAGAAACAACCGTTTCAGTACAGAACCGATGACAGATTGTCCATTTATTTTCTTTTCAACTAACGAGAATAATAATAATGCCGATGGTACACTTTCGAGCTTCGTTCAAGATTGAAAATTTTCAATCTTAGATTTAGCTATGAATACACTCAAACGTTGTCTGTTCTTCTTTGGGGAGAAGACACCAAACCTCGGATCAATAGATTTTTACCATTGCTGAAGTTTCTTCAAAAGTAAACACGAAATCTTTGCTAGACTATTATCAATAATTAACTACAGTAATAAAAAATGACATTTCAATTCCTATTGGTGGACTTTATCCAAAAATGTATCATTTTGAGAAATGATATCATTACCGATCAATTTCTCATCACATTTTAAAGTTATTTGAAATAAGATTGTTTTATCTGGAGAAAAATAAGAAGGGGTACATTTTACTGAGAAATGCGTTTATCAAGTCAAATCGTGGGTCCGTTAAGTCCACAGAAGTCGATGACCCAACCGAATAGTACCAGCCCCTTTTTTGGACGTCGTACACGTTTAGAATTAAATCTGAAGACAACGACCGACGTTGTTGAAGTCATTGGAACGGACGGAGGTCAGTAGTATCTCGTATTATACTATTTCATTGAATTGCAGGCCAAAAACAAATTTACGATTTTGAAAGAACGACGATAAAAACAATATTTTAATGATTATGCAAGAAATTTGAGAAATTCGTTAAATTCGTTTTTATTGATCGTCGTGAGAAGTTATAAACCGGTGTAGCTGTGATATTTATGCGACGATTCTTCGACAGCCGATCTTTCACGAGTCCTACAAAATTATTACAGCCCCACCAAAAAATTCTACTGAAATATATTGATTGGGATTCATTTTTTTTTGCCTCCATTTCTTGCCTCATTGGAAATCAACTAAATGAATATTCATTCGCATTCCCGATTTGCAATAACCGATATAGAAATGTTTTTTGCATCTGTACGTATGGCGGCCTTGAGTCATTCGTCAGATTACCGTAATCTGACAGTAGAACGGTTCCCCCAATGGTCAGCCGACTGGTCAGAGACGCTCCCGTTGCAACAACCTTGACAATTTTATGAATTGCACTTATCGCGGAAACACCTACACAGAGAATAATAACCGCAAAGAAATTACGTACAATACTTTCGTGAAAGTAACCAATGTATCAATATTTGCATCAACGGTGTCTCGACTCTCTTCGCAGAGAATACCAGAAAGGTTATTGACCCGGTATTACGAGAAGAATCAACGCCATCTTATGGCAAATTCATGACGAATTCCAACGTCACGTAACAATTGGAGAGAACAAGTGAACGGAAAAGAGCGACGGCTGAAACATCAACAAAGAGGCTTCGACTTTTTAGCTGTCTAACTAGCCAATTAACAACGGAGTCTCCATCTTATCCTTTTTACCGTTTTTATCACTTTCCGCAATGAATTTCCTCTCGACTAAATTTTTTCTCACGTATTCATGATCCCGAGATAGAAGTTTTCGTTTTCGGCAAATCTCGCGGGAGTCGAGAGTTCATAACACACGTTGAGACAATCCTAGCTAAACAAGTGAAAAGGTTATGTTGCTCTTCATAACTTTTGCAAATTCATCTTCTTTTTTCAAGCAGTGAAAAATTCAAAAAGAACAGAACATTCTCCTTTTTTCATAACCCCAGTCGAACAAATCATGCTCAGCATCTCATTCACTGCCTTTCAATATTTTCTCATTACATCCAGAATGGAAAACAGATGAAACTCATAAAATACAAAAGAACGTCAAAACGTAGACTTGGGAGTTTAACAGTTATCAAATCATTTTGACAAAATCGAGTGTATTGAATTCAATGAGAAATTATGAAAATTTGAGGTATTCGCTAGTCTAATTTTTAACGTACATCACGGATTATTGGAGACAAATTGCACAGCAGATTTTTCAATGAATTTCAATGATTTTTCTTCCCGTTGTGCTCAGATATATTTAATTCTTGTGTCTCGCCACAGAGCGGTTTGAAACGGGAGTAAATTTTTTTTTTGTCCATTACACCGATATACATGAATCTGACGAGTAATACTCGCTATAGCCAAAGGACGCGGGGAACGTATATACACATATAACATGCCACTTTATAATGATAGCCACACTGGTAAACCTAGTTCGTGAACGCGAGACACGCGTTTGATTTTCAGCTAAAACCACTTTCCATTTTGCTACACAGGCAACCATATGTTTTCACTATCGTGTATAACGTTCACTCGACTCTTCGGCCACATCTCGTGGTCTCTTTTACACTTTATTATATACATTTTATACACGCACATGTGCATACGTGAATACGTGTATACGTACAGTTTTATATATATTTTCTTCGTACAAATGTATACATCGCTGCAAGCGTGTTCTTACTGAGCAAAGACCTTATAATTAAATAAAAGTACTAAAACATTAGATCCAAGATACAAGACCATCGCGTCACACCAGATTGCAGACAGCGGAAATTCCACTCGTAACTCTGATACGATTAAAACAAAAAGCACGATGATGCAAGATTCCCAAAGACAAATAAAACATCAACTCTCGAGGAAGGGAAGATATAAATTCTGCACTTTCGAAATAAGTCGATTTTTCCAATCTTCCGGTCTATTCGAACGAGAAAAAAAAATATTCGAAAATAATTACCAACAGTCGCACGCGTACAGAACGAAAAGATTTCGTTTGTAAATATTCTAAAGACGGATTTATATCATGATAAAATAATAATCGACAAGAAAATATTCATTTCTGAATTTTCAATGATCGAGAATTCAGGCATGATTTTCCAACGATCAATTATCCCGATCACCAAATCGATTGTTTTTGGGTTTGAATTTATATTTATCGTTTTTTTTTTTTAATTGTATTATTATTGTGTTTTGATAAAGCGATCGAAATGCACTGAGAAGACGAGAGTGATATCCGAAAGAACGCGATAAAAATTGATCGTTTTATGCATCATTAATTGCTCTGTGAACGAGACAAAAAGTTCAATGGAAAAAATATTAAATTAATTCGTGGTTTGAACGTCTGACTCGGTTGAAGTGCGGGAACGAAGTTGGATTTGTAATGAAAATGGTACTCACACAAGGATGGTTGGTCTCATGATGCTGTTAGGTCCCGATCTCGGTCTCGGCTGCGACGGAAATGACAGTCCTTTCGACGAAGGAACCCACGAGCCCGTTGCCAAGAAGGTGGAGCTCTCCCCAGGTGAATATGAAATAAAGAAACAAAAAGAGGGAAAAAAAAGAGCGAAGCACACACCACTGCAAGCGCGGAGGCTGTGTACTTTCGAGTGCTGCGACGAGTTTCCCCTTCTCTCTATATATATGGCACACGCTCACTCTACAACCCATGACGACCCACACCACCCAATGGCACGCATATTAGTACACAGGATTGGTAGGATCCCGCGTGTTACGTATATCTTCGCCTCCAACTCGATCCTACCCAAAATTCGTTTCGTGCCATCCATAATTCAACAACGTCCAAGTTCTTGGACTTTGCAAGTTCCGTACCTTCGTACGAAGCTTCAACTCTGTACTTTTTGTCAAAAGATCGTAGCCACGACTGCTGTATTATATTTTCGGCCGTTTTTCAGATCCCGTCTGGAAACGCCAACTTTTAGCAAAAAAAACAGCAAATACCTATCATTTTGAAATTCTGAAAAAGTGATCATTGGTTCAAAGGAATAACGATCAGCTTTGGATATTATTTTACCTGATTCGGGGATTTTGAAATAATCCTTACTGGATAAATCGTCGAGTGGAAATTTCGTCCACCATGTGGAATCAAATGGATTTTTAAGCCTAGATAATGTCGTGTGTGGTTAGTCTCACAAATAGCTAACTCAAGGATGAATAAATACTTATATTTGTTATTTTTTAATGTACATTAAATATTTTAGTTCAGTCGTTCGCTAGTGATAAATTTAACCTAAACATTGAACCCCTATCTGTCTTGAGTGGCTCATTTTTGAAATTTGAACACCAGTGCATAAAATATATAACAAAAGAATTTAATGAATTCTAAGAGGGTATTTATTAAGCTTGATAAACTCAATATCGATATGTTTATACACATCGATATGTTTTCACTTACTTAGTGAAAATTTCCAAAATAAGTCCTGTGTTATTGTTCCATCAAGACACTATCAGTCAATATCATTTTTTTAATTCTCAAAAATTTGGGGTTATTTTGATAACCGTTCAGTAATACCTTAAAAGAGTACAGGCAATCTTTCGATCCTTTCAGGTGTCGTATGTGTTTCGAACTAGATTTTTCGTAAATTGCTGTTGATTGAAAACAGATTGGGTGTTGTAACGACGCAAAAAGGTCGTCCCACGTAAAATCGTACGAACTTATACACGAATGAATAAAAAAGTAAAAATGTATAAATGAAAGTCTGCGTGTGACAACTATCCAAATTGTGAAACTGCTTTCGTTTGAAATCAACGAAAAATCACCCACATCATTCTCGACTGCCATACTAACGTTTGGAGCTAAACAATGAGAATGCAAGGCACGTGCTCCAGGCGAATAGAAATTGTTATCGAGCGTGTTGAAAAGGAGATTCGCGAAGTGAAGGCGAAAAAAAAAAGTGAAATTGGTTCTCCTACCATTCATTCGAGAAATGTTTCGAAAATAATAACAAAAAACGTTTAAACCAAAAGTACAGCTCTGGAGAGATAAAATTGGCTTTCGTTCGTCGATACAAATGTATGAAATAAACCGTTGATCTTGCCATTAAGCCTACAAAACGTAGAAATACGAAGTCAAGGGGCTGCAGTGACGAGCTATCTTGGCTCGAGCACTCTTCTTGTCTCGCGGAACGTAGCCCCAGTGAAAGTAAAGATACGGCCCCGTAGATTGTCCGAAGGCAAAAATTCCGTGGCACAGTGTGTCTCTCATGCCCCACGATCATTCATTTCGATTTCAATTATGCAAAGGGGAAACACTCGTGTTTGCCTCGGCTCGTGTGTATTGTCCGTCGATGTATCCATACTACCCTGACGGTACCATTTATATATACACACGTGCAACGATTCTTTAAAGTCGAAATCGAGTATGGAGTGCCGCATTATTGTAGAATTGACCGTTGGGCAATTACAGCGATTATAGACTCTTTAAATTTTATATTATTTTCAGGAAAATCTGACTAAGCACCTGTAATAAAAAGTCTCTGAAAATTTGTTAAATCTACTTAAAATTACGAACATAGTTCGCTTCACTATAAATTTCGAGATATTCCACGAGAATTTGGTAAGAAAATTTATGATCAGTATTGCTATCTAAATACTTTTAGAATCTGTTTAAAATTATAAACATAGTTCACATCACGAATAAATTCGGAGATAGTTGATGAGAACTTGGTTACCAAATTTATCATCAGTATTGCGTAAGTTGCCTTGATTCTCTCAGAAATTTGTGATATTAGAATAATACGTAAAATCGCATTGCAATTAAAAAAAAGCGTTAATAAACAAAAATAGACGAAGGAAATATCGTTGTACAATTGTACGTCGCAACGATGTTACATTGACTTTGAAATAACATTATGTGAGTAATTCTCGTAAAGCAGGTAACGTTTTAATGCAGTCGAGGCTGCGTTTATCTTTGCTGAAATAGAAGACTCTTGTTTGGACTTAATGCGTTGCATGTTTTATCCACGCGAGGGCTAATGAAAAATAGAACGTTCTATCATATATATTTTTATGGGAAATGACAAAGTTACAGTAAAATCGCTTCAATTAAATTCAATTCCAAGATGGAAAGTCGAAGGTCGTGAGAGTTTGTTAATAATTGCAGAGAGGCTGCAATGACAGTGGCTGTAAATATCTGGGAAGTAAGATCCTGGTAAGTCGTGGGTTACGTATACTCATATGCATATGGCATTCCAAATGGGCAATGTGGAGATATTAGGGGTTTCATTCGCGTTTCGATCGTGTTTGAGGTTAATCCACAATTTCGATATGCTCTTTGTACGGTGTTTATTGAAGGGTTGGGCGGATAATTAGGATTGTTTAAAAAAATTTTTTCGACGGAATTACGAAAAGGATTGAAAAATTGTTTGGTCATTTATTTGCATGTACATTGACAAAGTTCTGTAGCCAATTGCATTAACGAATATTAATAAGTAAAATAGTTATCGACAATCTTGCAAAAACCATTAATCGTCGAATCTTCCATTTGATGTCAAGAAAACGAGTACAGTATTTTGAAAAACATAGCTCTGGGAAAAATGCATTACCATTTACGTACTGTCAATTACCAATTTTTTCCGTCACTAGAGATAGGAAGTAACGAATTGTTTAAATAAATAACAATTTACATAAAATTACAAAATGTTTGTAATCGACGAAAATGACAAATAGCAATCTACCTTGACGGAATACTTTGCATTTTACGCTTGGACAATATCCGACATGATTTTATCTCTATATTCTGAAATAGGACAGAAATTTATTGAGAAATGATTTTCAAAAAGAACACTGATTGACAAGCACTCCACTATCTTGCTGTTGTCATTAAATTGAAAAAAATCTTCAATTTGTGATGTGTTTTTTTGGTGTTGACATTTAGTGCTTTTTTGCTATTGCTTTTTGGTGCTTTTTCGCTGTTGTCATTTAGTTTAAAAAAAATTGGTGATGCCTCTTGGGGACGAAAGAAAAAACTTTTCAGTATCTCGATTTAGCCTGAAATTACCTGTATATTTGTATATTCATTTGCGCACGTGGATACGTTTACAATCGCTCGTTGCAAGCCATTGGAGAATATTACAATACTCTGAACCAGAATGCAACAGAGCCTGCTCAGATGTATTGAGAAATATACATCGTGAAAGAATATTTATGCATGAAAGGAAAACAGCTTCCTTGATTCGATGATAGATTGATTTTACCGTTTTGTCTAAGGATTTCTCCGAGGAAAAGAGGAAAAGGAAAGGAATCATCGTAAATGCATTAAACGATTAGATACAGTCTCGTTTCGTGCTCGATAACCTTCGACTATACTTTCTTTCGTATTTCATTTAATGGCGATGTCGATTCAGCTTTCCTTGAGGATTAAACATTGTAGATGAATCCATAAAATGCTTACTTTGACGCAAATACAGAAAATAAAAGAAAGGCTGGAATGTCCAAATGCGTCAATTTTCACTTATATATTAAGGTATGACCGGATGAATATTCAAACATTGCCAAAATTCTTAAAAATTTGAACAATTATAGCTCTTGATGTAAAAATAATACGTTGGTTATTTATGAATTATTCCCTAAATAATTCATTAGTTATACACATATAAGTGCAGAGATGAGGTTCAGTTTCAAAGAAATAAATTATGTTTCCGCGTTTGGCAATCAATTTATAAATCAATAAAAAAATGATTCTTTATGAGTTTTTGAATGATTGTTAATAATAATAAGATCATCTGCCAGTATTCATTGAATTTAAAAATCAACAATGTTTTTTGGACAGTTGGAATGGATGTACAATTTAAGTTTAATTATTATTGAAAGTTGAAAATGACCAATTATTAAATTTCAAGTGTTTGCTCAATACCAATTAAAGTCAAATTCTCAAAGTGTAGCGTTCATTTAATAATAAACGAACACTTACAATTTTACCATGATTTAGACTTATAATTCACAATTCACCATTCCGATCACCGATTCCTCCATTAGTTGGTCCCCCATTGTACACTGCCTATGTTTCATTTATTTTTACATTATATTTATATTATTTATGTACATATTGTTTTGCAGGTTTACATTGCAAAACATTTTTTTGCCTTTTTACATTGGCAGAAACAAAAACGAACGCGTTCTGTCAAAATATTCCAAAAATTTTGATCCCGAAACGGGAAAAATTAAGTGATCATTGAACCCTGCGAGAAATCCTTGAAATTCTGATCTTGTCGGTCCACGAGGTTTCTGCAGTCGAAAAAAAGAACAATACGACGATAAAAATGCAAAAGAAGAAAACGGAATGAAAGAATGAAACAGGTAATAAAAGAAGAACGCGAAAGGATCCAACGATTCGAAGAATTCGCCCATGGTCACTGGCTATCGAATCAACATCTCGAAGAATTAAATTATCTTAAAGAAGCATCAATTTTTATCATTGCGTTGTCACAGTCGAAAGAAAAATCGATGTATTTTATATTCGAAGTCATTGTCGTCGAAAACGTTGTCATCGATCTGTAGTTGAACCTCGATGTAAAATTTGATTTATCGATGGATTGCGTTTTTCCGTTGACCTTTCCTCGTTGTCTCAACGATGTTCACCAACGAACGTGGAGATGGACGAGTCTTTCTCTGTACCCTTCTGCAAAGTATCGGGTTATAGCGCTACGAGAATTTGATGTACATTTAATGCTTGCCCTCGCAGCGAGACATTATATGCATATATATATATATGCACATATTTTATATCTATAAACGACTGATTTACGTGACGGCCTGATAACGTGAATGTGACGTTCTTCAGGTAACGCGGAACGTCTCAAAATACGTGACATTTTGATTCTCGTGTGTAGGGTACCACGTAAAAGTAGATGGAAATTGGATGGTCGGAAAAAATGTTCCACGAACGAGAGTACACGTTAAGGTATTGCTTGGTGGAACGTCGCATAAATAGTTAATCCAAAATGGGGGGGAATCGTGAATTTACAGACCTTAAATATGTCGTACATCTTGAAGCTTACGAACAGCTAATTTCATAATAAATTAACCCTTTGAAATGTTAATTTTTCACTTTTAATATTTCAAGTCGAAATCAACAATATTCGCTATAATATGATCAAATCTCCTAACGAATACAATTATCACTTAAAAGTTTAATGATGTTTTTTTCTCTAATTTGTCTATTTTGTTTTATTTTTTTACATTTTAAATTAAATTAAAAATACAATTATTTTCAATTCGATTTGAGTTTAATAATGTTCAGATTATCTAATCGCTATAAATAATTAACAGAAACCATGGACCTTGATGACTTTCAAATATTGATTTTCCACAATGTACAATTGACATTTGTAATTTTCTCGAGGTTCATGGTTTTCATGTCATGTTGTTTTCACGTCTGTACAATAAAACTGTATTTTAACGATTAATTGTTCATCGGAAAACTCAATGTAGATTGAGTTTTTGGATAATTCCTAAATTATCCAAAACTTATTGACATTAAAAATCTTGATTCAATGTATAATCAATATTGTTAATGTCACAGTGACTCTGCACGTTTCGACAAGCGATTTTGTAACTGCACTTTTCACTTACGTATTCAAGAAGAAAAGAGTCACGTCACAATCTCGCGCAAAACTCAGTCGAGGGTACAAGATTTCGATCTTTCGATTTCTTTCTTCTGCATGTACAATCGTACCTCTCGAGGCTTTCGGGTATGGGTTTGTATTTTTCTTTTTTTTTTTTTTTTAAGTTGGCAGATTTAATTTCTCCAAGACGGGACATGGCGCCGGCGAATACGACCGGATACACGCCTACCCTCATGCTGCTTCGAGTTGCAACATACATATACGTCTGGGACGACAATATGTATTAAAACAATAATAATAACAACTCTCGTTATAAATGCGACTTGTTAGCTGCTATCTTTCGCGTACGAACCTGACCCGTAAATTCACACTCTTTTTTCTTGATTTTACACCTGCATTGGCGTCAGCTTGAGAAAAAAACAAAAAATAAAAATAATACCAATCGAATCGTCGCGCACGAGATTTTTGGCTGCCTGGCTATTTTAGCTGGAGCGAAAGAAATCCGTATGGCTTTTGATTGATTATTTCATTCCTGGTGTTCTTATCTTCGCCAACGATTTTTTTTGCATTTTTATACACTAAACATTCGCATAGAAACCTTTAGGTTGACAGAATTTGGCAGAATTTAGAAAAGTATTAAAAATTAGAGTTTACAGATAAATATACTTACGAAAAGAAAATATTTTTCTGAAATGAAGGAAATGAATAGTTATGTTGCTTTTTTCAGTTAATTTACGTCTATCGGTTTTACATATTTCATGGAGATGTGTGTTCATTGAAATCAAAATTACACACGGATCTATGTTTCCAGCTCGCAACGCCATCAGTGATAATTCTACGAGCTATGGAATTGAAGATAAGACCGTTTCCAGCTGACGATAAGTATATTTTCGAGTGATAAATAAAAAAATCATTCTCAAATCTGTTTCATTATTATTAAGTATGACAAATGGCTCAAAATGAAAATAATTATAAGATATTTATGAATTGTTAATAATTTCCGAAGTTATTAGCTTTACCGACGGCAAAATCGTTTAAAAAACCAGGTTATGGTTCTCACGGTTACCCACGATTGATACGAAAATTCATGAAGTTGCTACCTTGCCGATAGTCGAGTTGATAACTTATCGATTATTTTGGCATCTCATTGTTTTCGTTGCGATTGATCTCATACTCGACTGCAAATAACTTTTTAAGTCGGGATCTCTAATTTATCGATCATTTTCAACTTTAATTTTCCAAGTGAATAAAGACTCGCAAACTGTCAAGTGAATACCCACAATTACCCACAAATTCATTATTCTCACAATTATCCACAAATTTAGGAAAAAAATATGTAAAAAGTCAGATTGTAATCACCAAGCTTACACAAGTCTTTCATATTTTACTTTTTCTCCACTTATCGTCCGAGTTTATTGGGAAATATATTTTTGGGAGGGATTATTTAAATTAAGTAATTAGTCATTGTATAATCAACAATTATGAATTAATCAATTAATTTAGTCTCCTCATTACCTCTTTAAAAATAAAAATGGCAATCTAAAATATTAAACAATTTATTATTATTTATTATTATTTTTATTTACTTAGCTTTTAACTGATTTCGAAGTTGATTAAATTTTAGTCTAACCATAAATTTATATAGTGCGATGGTTGCTAGTCATTCGAGAGAAGGATCACGAAAGGTCTTGGATATTGTTTTTGAATTGACGTCAAGAAAACGTGATGTCTTCAATTAAACATTCCTTTGTTCAATCAAATTTAGAATCCGCAAGAAGTAATTTAAGATCAAATCCGGGAGTTCGATATCGCATGAAAACATTGTTTTTATTTTAACCACGTACAATTGCATACGTAAATAAAATTCTGTTATTTTATGTGCGATAGGTCGTGTTTGAGGAACGTAGCAAACCCGCTGGTCCTTGACTAACGAAACGACCGTCGATAATGAAATTCATATGTGCCAGGACTATATATGTGACTTCGGTTGTGAAATCCAGGAGGTCACAAAAGCACAGATCGAGAATACAAATTGAAACGTATCATTTGCCCTCTGAACGACCAATGAAGATCTAACGTTTTGCATGCCTACCGAATTCATTATACATCAAGGTGCATCGCCAGCTTCAGAATTCCAACTGAACGACATGCTTATTTTTAAGGGGAGAACAAATTCTTCAACGATTATTATGTTCTCTCGACATGAATTTGTGGTCCGACAACATTTGATTTTTCGTCACAAAAATCTCCTCAGTTTGTTTAAAAAAATGACGAAAACCTGATACGAACTTATATAGAAGACAAAATGACTAGACTGTTCAGTCTAGTCATCTTGTCTGCTTCCCTGTCTGGGGACCGTTTTTGAGGTGTGGAGCGCTCATTTCTCTATGATTCCTCCACATGG